>JAXIVH010000018.1:8347556-8522556 GCA_036785325.1 Urophycis tenuis | reverse complement strand
CCCTCAAACACAAAGGGCATCAAGCTCTGGTTGTACAGATACATTGGTGTTGGGAGTGAGGAATCTTTGCAATCAGGAATCAAGGCATTTGGAAATGTCAGTGTACGTCCACAGGGTTCATCTGTGTATTGTTTCACACATCATTATCTTTGTGTATTTTCTAGTGTTTAACAGTAACTGATGTGGTCACAGATGGTTATCAAAGTTATGCATTTCTAAGCGGATGCAGAAAAGAAGAAAAGCCACGTTGCACACATTTCCTGTTTCAGCCACAGTGGCACAGTGAGCATCGAGGTACAAGCACTGAGTGCTGATGCTTTTCTGTTCATAGTAGTTCTCATCCACCTAGTATCAACAGCTGATCATTGACACATGGATCTTTTTTTGTTATATTATTATTTTTTACACAACAATTTGATTTAAATAAATTTTAGAAAATATTAAGATAAAAATCTTGACTTGTATGTTTTATGTTTTACACTATGAAGCAAAGCAATCACCATCACTTTATCACTGCCAATGGTACTTCAATTAAGACTGCTTCCATGTTGACTCTTCATGTGTTCTATGGTGCTGTAGGTTACAGCGCGTGCAGAACACCTTGGTTCTGGTCTGTTGTACCAGGGATGCCAGCCCAACCCAAACCAGTTCATAGGGGTTTTCGCACAGAACCGACCCGAGGTGAACATTCCCCCTTCGTTTTCTCCCCCTTGTTTCCCCTTTCAGAAACTTATGTTTATATGACATAGAATTGTGACTTGATTTCAAATAGCAGAACAGAAGCAAATATACACACATAAATAAAAACACACATTCAGATGCAGCTTAGGTTTATTTAATTAAACCTCCAACCTTAATGAAGATACAAATAGTTGTATCAAAATTGTATTGTTTTATTCTCTCTTTCTCTGCCCCCCCCAGTGGATCATTTCTGAGCTAGCCTGCTACACTTACTCCATGGTGGTGGTCCCACTCTATGACACACTGGGTCCAGACGCCATCCGCTTTATCATCAACACTGGTGAGCATGCTGCTTATTGGCAACTTGCTGCTTATTGGCCACTCAGTAAGGAGCAGTATGCTATCAGTCACACAGAACCCCCCAAACAATGAGCATGCACACCCAAAGCTCACTAACACACACACACACACACACACACACACACACACACATACACACACACACACTACACACACACACACACACACACACACACACACACACACACACACACACACACACACACACACTACACACACACACACACACACTACACACACACACTACACACACACACACACACACACACACACACACACACACTACACACACACACACACACACACACACACACACACACACACACACACACACACACACACACACACACACATACACACACAAACACACACACACACACTACACACACACACACACACACACACACACACACACACACACACACACACTACACACACACACACACACACACACACACACACACACTACACACACACACACACACACACACACACACACACACACACACACACAGACACACACACACACACACACACACACACACACACACACATACACACACACACACACACACACACATACACACACACACACACACACACACACACACACATACACACACACACACACACACACAACATGGTTTCACTGTCTGGTGAGCTTGTCTCAGCAGGGCCTCACCCCCTTTTTTTCTGCTAAAGTGTTGCCAAAAATTATTATAGTTTAATTAAATGGGAATCAACAGTGACTCACAGTTTTGATGCAGAAAAAGGGCCTTTAATAAATAAAAACAAGACAATTAGAATATCACTAAAATTGATTTTAGGACTGTTGTTATTAGGCTTGTTTTGAAGTAGTATACAATAACCATGTCACTCTTTAACTTTGAACTTTAGCTCTTCCTTTCATTACACTGCATTTGATCTGGTCATCAAATCAGTGCCACATTTAGGTTTTTTTTGTATTTTGAAAAAAGGTTAAACAAATCAAGTGTGATTCAACATTGAATCATAAATATTGGCAAGTGTGTTTTTCAATCTACCAAAGCAAATCACATGCATGCTCTTGCATGTGCTTCCTGTTTCCTCTTTTTAGCCGATATCTCCACAGTGATCTGTGACAAGGCTGACAAGGCCCAGGTGCTTCTGGGTAATGTGGAGCGACTTGAAACCCCTGCCCTCCGCAGAATCATCCTCATGGACAGCTTCGATGCCACCACCCTTCTAGAACAAGCCCAGGGCTGTGGTGTCCACATTCAGGCCATGGCGGAGGTGGAGGTGAGGGTGGGGTGCATTGTGGTCTGCATAGTTCACTGCACAGGCTGGTGGCAAGTAATAGTAGTAATAGTAATACTGCTAATAGTTTTGTTTTGCACACTATACCAATACAGGATCGGCATCACACTTTTAAAATGGTACAATACCCCCATTTTATCAGTTTCGGCACTCCGTAACACAGATAAAATGATGGTGTCTTAAGCCGTATTTCCTATGAGTTGCATCGATATTTGACGCTTTGTGTCCACTCACTGCAAGCATAGTGGGCAACTTATTTTTTCTCTCATATGCATGCTAGCTTTCATGGGAGAACCAGAGGCATCGTTGCATATTACTCTATTATAAACTGTAATATAACCATATAACTGTAATATAAATATTTTTTATAAGTATAAAATATAGACACCACATAGTGTTTGACTGAATGAAGCGCTCTGCCTCCTGCCAATTACTTCATTAAACAAGTTGACCTGGCTGGCTATTAGATAACTGTTGATGACTTATGACTCTTGTTATCATTTATTATGATGAAACTAAAAAAAAAAAGTGAAAAAAGTCATTGTTTGCCAGTGTCAAGTGTGTCAAGACTACAAAGGAAATATTATGCTGTTTAATTAAGTTATCTGGTTGCAAATATATATTGTCAACTATTCTGCATACAATGTCAAAGCTTTAAAATGCTGTAATAACTAACTGGGAACTAATTATTTACAATAATCAAGTTATTAATGTTATAAATATTGTATTCATGGTAAAAAAAAAAAAACACACATGTAAATGTATGAAGAAACAAATAAGAATGCATACAGACGCAACTATATCTGTCTGTCTGTCTGTCTGTCTGTCTGTCTGTCTGTCTGTGCCTCCGACAGGGGCCGATACCTCTTTAGCACTGGGTCTCAAAAACAGACATGCTCACACACAGACACAGACACAGACACACACACACACACACACAAACACACACACACACACATACACACACACACACACACACACACACACACACACACACACACCAAACACACACACACACACACACACACACACACACACACAACACACACAACACACACACAATTAATTAATTTTCTTAATTAAAATAAAAGAGCATTATGATTATCATTACTATAAATATTGTTATTATTGGTATATCATTAGTATTTATACTATTATTATTATTGTTATTATTATTATTTATTTTAAAAAAAAAGAAGCATCTTAAACAACCACCTGTCGGAGATTGGTCCAGAAATGCATGAACCTGCTAAAACTCTGCAGAAAAAAATCGAGGAGGTCAGCGGCCCCTTCCATTTGTTGTCACAGACGAGGTCCCACTAGAAACATAAAAAACTGGTTATAACGTTTCACAGCGAAGGAACTTCTCCACAAATGTCCTGCAATACGTTTTCACAATGAAGCAGCGGCAGGACATCCACCTTACACACACACACACACACACACACACACACACACACGCACACACACACACACACACACACACACACACACACACACACACACACACACACACACACACACACAGACAAACACACGTACACACATGCATAGACACATACACACACAGACACACACACACACACACACACACACACACACACACACACACACACACACACACAGACAAACACACGTTCACACAAGCATAGACACATACACACACAGACACACACACACACACACACACACACACACACACACGCATGCACAGACACATACACACACACAGACACACACACACACACATGCACTGCCTCACACACACACACACACACACACACACACACACACATGCACATACACACAAAATACAGATACACACAGACACACACACATCACTAGGACTGCGAGCAGCCAGGTATTCACAACGCACACACTGCCGACCCAGCTACCTGTTCATGTGGTTCACAGGGGCACGTCTTTTCTCCCTCAACAAAACACACACACACACACACACACACACACACACACACACACACACACACACACACACACACACAGACACACTCAAACAGACAGGCACACACACACACACACAGACAATGATGTAATAGCTGCTGCCATCTGTGAATGTGTGTCCTCTATAGGTTAAGTGGTGCATTACACAAAGATGACATACTGTAACTCACAATTACACTGTGAATTCCTAGTTACATCAACTGTAAGTTTTGCACTTCATGGTGATAATGCTCAAACCCAGGCTATTAACCTGCACACTACAGTAGGCTATTAACCTGAACACACTGAACACAAACTACTCAATACACTTCCTTGGCAGAGGTCTGCACACCTGATGTTGTAGGCAGATATTTAGGCAGGCATTGTATCAAAGTCATAATTTTGATGTTTTGATAAAAGTACTAATAATACAATTACTACTCCTACTTCTAAATGCGTATTAGTCTGAATGCTCTGTTCAAATGTGGCTTTCCAACAGGCATTATCAGTGGGAGCAAGCCAAAATTCCTCTGGACTACAACCAATGACAGCAATGAAACATGTGACATGTCAGTAGCAGTCATGTTAGTTGTTTTCTGAAGATGAGAATGGCGCTCCCATAGGGCACAACATATGACACACACTGTTGTGACTGGCAAGACCTGGGTCAGGTCTGCTCTGTCTGAACGCTAGGGGTGCCAGACGCAGACAAAGATGCCAGAGCAAATAAGTCATGAGCTCCCAGACTCACCTGGTTACCGGACTAAGTACTACTACTACTACTAATAATAATAATATAGTATAATAATACTAACTTTGATACAAAAAGATACTCAGTCATTCATGTTTGTTAACATACACCTGGATGCGTGAAAGACACTGTGATCAAAATACAGGCTGGCATGGAACAGGTTGAGCCAGTTCCATGCCATCTCATTGAAGGATGTCTTCAGCGCCTGATAAACATTTGACCAACATTTGGCTGGCATGGGATGGGTGGAGATATAGACTGGCTGCGTTCACACTGGACTTTATTAACATCAACCAACTCAACATAGAAAATAAAAAAATAAATACATAATAATACTCATGATGCATTTATATTATATTTATATATCTATTCATATACAAGTCATATTTTTTATATTCTATATGTTTATTCTGAATTTTGTGTTTATATAATTTTTATTTAAATTATATATATTTTTTCAACTTTTTTGTTAATTGAAACTGTATGCACAGGAAGCATGCATGCAGGAAGCCAAATATAGGTTGACATATTGAATTCATACAACAATATACATTTGCATGAGTTTAATTGCTGTAAAATCACAGATGATAATTGTCATTCTTTAAAATGTCTTTAAATCATGAAGAGGGACATCTGCGTCATGTAGTGACAGATCTTCATTTACTTGTTTTGATTTCCTCTTCTGTGAACTGATCATTAAATGTGGATGTTTTCCTCTTCTGTGAACTGATCATTAAATGTGGATGTTTTCCTTTGTCAAGGCATTGGGAAGAGAGCACCATAGAAAGCCCATTGTAAGTATAACTGCTGTATATTTTAATATTAGTTATTTTAGTGCTACACAGTTCAACAAGACATTTCGTTTCTTGTGACTATGGACTACTTCCCCATTGAGGTGTGGAAAACACAACCTGTGTGTGTCTGTCTTCACAGCCCCCAGCACCAGAAGACCTCTCCATTGTGTGCTTCACCAGTGGCACCACAGGTACAGTTGTACATCTGAAGGAAAAGGACAATCCCTGAAAAGGCCACTGTGCATTACTGCTCCCTGTTGCTATCAACATGGATCAGGATGCTTCAGGCATGTGGGCTAAACCAAACACAAACCGGTTTCAATGAATAGTCAGAGAGACATAACAGCACTTAGGTGTTCAAGTTGGAGGAAATTTACTACAGAAAACATTTCCAGAATGGGACATTACCTAAAAGCCTCCTGGTATATAGAATAGCATGTCATACAAGGTGCATGACATGATAGGACATTACCCTCTCTTAGGAAGGCCTGAGGATATTCTGGACCCATAGGTGCTTTCCAGCATGCAGGGCGGACTTCACCCATCCCTTCAGTAAACAATGACATGTGTTGATGCTTCTGATTAAATGTGAAAAAACAAGTTTGGGCCACTCCAAATATTGTTGATCCCTGGGCAAGGTTGCCATTAACCCCCCCCCCCCCCCCCCCCCCCCCTCCCCCTGTAAGGAGATAGTGTGCTGAACATGTTTCATTTAAAGAGTCTGTTAGATTTTCGAGTAAACTGAAAAACAGCCCCTATTGACAACATCTCCTATTGAAAATGCATGGAATAGAGTAATGGGGTTTAATGTGTAATTGTGAAGCTCTAGACTGATTTAGCCGCCACCTACTGGTTGTTTATGGTTTTGACTGATAAACATAATTACACGTGAGAATAAGTGGAAAATCAATAGACCCCTATCGAATCATCAAGAGGAAACTCAATTATCTGAACTGATAACACATTATGATACACTTCATATCATTGATTATGTAATCATTACCTAATAGCTAGTTATAGCATAATGTATGTTATAATATAGATTTAGATTGATGAATACCATGACAATCACAAGTTGATGGTTCCCCCAAGGGAAACTAAATATCTGTTTTACTCTGTTCAAACTGTCCTGTTTGTCCAAACTAATGTAGACTGCTGGTTTGATGTTCAATCTGGCCCCTTTCAGCAGTGAAGGGAGAGGTCAATATTTCTTCTTATCAGTTACTTCAGTAGGCAAAGTTTCTCTGCCTTCATTGCTTTTCTTTTTTCTCCTCTCCACTCACACAGGAAACCCCAAAGGAGTCATGTTGACACATGGGAACGTCGTAGCTGACTTCTCTGGCTTCCTCAAAGTAACAGATGTAAGAGGATCTGGTTTCTCACGTCCATCATTCGATGGCAGCAACCAGCTCTTAGTAACTGGCCTCAGCAGTTTCATATCATTTTAAGTAACCGCACCTGACCACGTCTGTTTCTCCCTCTGTCTGTCTGTCTAACTGTTCCCATCCCATTTTGGGTGTTTCCTTATTCATCGTGTTTTTTTATCGCTGTTCACATCTTCCTTCCTCACTTCCTATTCTCCCTTGCAGAAAGTGATTTTCCCCAACAAAGACGACTGCCTTATCTCCTTCCTGCCACTGGCTCACATGTTTGAGAGACTCATCGAGGTAACTGCACTGAGCTCTGGCCATTCCCCCTGCTGGGGGAACAGCATGACCATTATTGGGTAACCTGGGAATTCCCCAGCAGGATAAATGTGTGCATGTGTGTGTGTGTGATAATACAAAAATAACAGCACGGTAGTTATTCATGCCCCTGGATCATGCATTGGAGGGGTACTAGGAACACACAAACACACACACACACACACACACACACACACACACATTGTTACTGTTTGTCCAGCGAGTAGCCTATTATCCTGGAAAGGACCTATCTCACCCTACAGTGTCTCTAAACCAAGCAGGTTAACTACACCATGTGACATGACACCATTCTACATGCCCACACACACCACACAATCATTTTCACAGACTCACAAAAACACAGTACTTTCCGAACTTGTTGTGGTAATGTGGCAATTTGGACACACCCCATAATGCAATCCACCCACATGCTGACGCCCCATTGAGTTCTGATTGGACTACACAGAGTACAGGATTTACATATCTTAGCTTTGCCTCTCGGCAGAGGGTAAAAAAAAAGAAGGCAGTTCCTGCTCTTCTGCATTGTCCTCAGTTGGCCTCTCAGACAGGAAGAGATGTACCAACTGTGAATTTGCACTGTTCAGTTCATGCACTGACAGTGACTCAAACCTTTTATATGCTGATATGGTGATGGGCCATCTAGTTCAATGTCATGTTTGAAAAATACACAGAATGTACAACAGACAAATGACAGAAAAACAGACAAAAACCTTTTGAGCTAATCTCACTGTCACAGTTATAGATATGACATGGCATTGTAATTGGTTAATCATTAATAAATAAAACAGGCTGTTACAGATCACAAATGTTACCCTCATATAGGCTAAGTGCTTGGCTCAGTAGTACAGTAGTAGTATTTATTCCCACATTACTATCAATACCAATCAAATATCCAAATACTGTGTGTTAAAGTGTTTGATTGTACTCATTTCAATCAAGGGCAATGCATGTAATGATTGAGTGTGTGTGTGTGTGTGTGTGTGTGTGTGTGTGTGTGTGTGTGTGTGTGTGTGTGTGTGTCAGTCGGTGGTGTACTGTCATGGGGGGCGTATTGGGTTCTACCAGGGGGACATCCGTCTTCTGGCAGATGACATGAAGGCCCTGCGGCCCACCATCTTCCCCGTGGTCCCCCGTCTTCTCAACCGAATGTACGACAAGGTGAGTCACACACACACACACACACACACACACACACACACACACACACACACACACACACACACACACCCAAACCCTGCTTCTGAAATGTGTTGTTTTTTGTGCTCTATTCTACTATTCTGTACAACTAAATGTAAATTTTGCAGTATGAGTCGATTAAAAAAAGTGGCAAAAAGTACTAGTGCAAGGATGTTGAACTCTCAGCTGAAAGGTTCTGGAGTTCAAATCCCAATGGCCCACAGCCTCCATGAGCAGGATATTGAACCCATACCTGCTCTGTGTAGTTCTGAATCCATCAGTCATTGTAGGATAAACTGAGATAAGACATGATCAACTTTATTAATCTCAGATGGATTTGGGTCAAACACTTTAGAGACAAACATTTCTTAAACAGTATCACAGTGGAAAATTTGGGGACTTTCAGTCTTTTGGATGTTACTCATTTGATCAGAACTAATGGAATGATTTTAGTTTGACATTGAAAGAAGTCATAAGATGGTTATTGTTTTTTTTGTTCTCTAATCTGTTTTGTTGGCTTCTTTCCCCCACAGATATTTAGTCAAGCTAACACCCCGCTAAAGCGCTGGTTGCTCAACTTTGCTGCAAAAAGAAAAGGTGCAGAGGTCAGCGCGGGGATCATTCGCAGTGACAGTGTTTGGGATAAGGTGTTCTTCAGTAAGATCCAGGTAGAGGTCCATTACATGTACTACAAACACGCCCTTGTGCCCACACGTTTTCTTCTAGTTGGAGTCATGGAGTATGTGATAATGAACATGTTTCTATTTTAATCCAATAGAAACATAGATCATTGTTGATGTTTTTTAAGATTTAGATATAAGATAAGAGATAACCTTAACATTAGCATTTGGGTTAGCCTCTGGACCTAACTAATGCTGGTTGCAACCAGTGGCAACAGGTGTATTAACATGATGGGTGGATTGATATCTAGCAGTGTAAGTGGGCAGACTCATAGTTAGTATACTGTGGTCTGAAGTGCATGGTTTTAATTCTTTCACCTTCTTTAACATAGAGACCAGCACTACATAAAAAAAGAAAATAATAGTCCCAAGACCTCTTTACTCCTACAGTGTCTCATAAAGAATGCATTGGTTCAACCTGTTGTTAACAGGTACAAACTGTTGTTAACAGGTACAACCTGTTGTTAACAGGTACAAACTGTTGTTAACCGGTACAACCTGTTGTTAACAGGTACAAACTGTTGTTAACAGGTACAAACTGTGTTAACAGGTACAAACTGTTGTTAACAGGTACAACCTGTTGTTAACAGGTACAAACTGTTGTTAACAGGTACAAACTGTTGTTAACAGGTACAAACTGTTGGTGTTTAGCTTGGCCCCTCTCTCTCTGCCCCAGGCCAGCCTTGGGGGGAGACTCAGGATGATCATCACTGGTGCAGCCCCTGCCTCTCCCTCTGTCCTGGGCTTCCTCCGAGCAGCACTGGGCTGTCAGGTCAGCCAGGGAATATACGGATATCATCATCAGAGAGCTTGTATTGCCCATACAGGAATTTATTTAGCAAACATAAAGCAATACATTTGGCAACATCCTTACACATGTTGTAGCCCAATTCATAAAAATACAGCCTAATACAACAATACATATAATTTATTTTTAACAAATAAATGTTTACCTGAAACACAAAAACATAGACAGACTAATTAGTGTGTGTGCATGTGGTGTGTGTGTACGTGTACGTATGTGTGTACATGTATGTGTGTGTGTACATGTGTGTACATGGGTGTGTGTGTGTGTGTGTGTACGTGTGTGTGTATGTGTGTGTGTACATGTGTGTACATGGGTGTGTGTGTGTTTGTGTGTGTACGTGTGTGTGTGTTTGTACGTGTGTGTGTACATGGGTGTGTGTGTGTGTGTGTACGTTTGTAAGTGTGTGTGTACATGTGTGTACATGTGTGTGTGTGTGTGTGTGTGTACGTGTGTGTGTGTTTGTACGTGTGTGTGTATGTGTGTGTGTGTGTTCATGTGTGTACATGGGTGTGTGTGTGTGTGTGTTTGTACGTGTGTGTGTATGTGTGTGTGTGTGTACATGTGTGTACATGGGTGTGTGTGTGTGTGTGTGTGTGTACGTGTGTGTAAGTGTGTGTGTACATGTGTGTACATGTGTGTACATGTGTGTGTGTGTGTGTGTGTGTACGTGTGTGTGTAGGTGTATGAGGCGTACGGTCAGACTGAGTGTACTGCTGGCTGCACATTCACCACTCCTGGAGACTGGACCTCAGGTAACTTTCAATAAGACGGGTCAATTGAATTCACATCAAACATTCTAAACTTTTATAAACTCTAATCTTATGTCTGTCTCGAAGGTCAGTTGTCTTGTTTCAGAGTTAAATATTAACCCTTAAATAAATTAGGTCAATAAAGGAGGCAATTGAGTTATGTTATTGAACCATATTTCATGATACATTTTGTCATCTGTGTACCTTCAACTCTGCACATTCTGTATTCTTCTCATATATACTGTATTGGTCTGAATGTCCAGGTCTCAACACAATTTATAGTAACTGATCCATATCCCTCATATTCATCAAGTACATCTCAGTCAATCCAAATGATACATCAAACAGCCTTTACTTACATATTCAACCAGGCAAAGCCAGAATGAATGGTACTGCATCCTCAAAGCCCTGCCAATGTATCTGAAGAGCCAGGCTATGGGGGCCTGTAGGGAAATGATGAGTGGTATCTCTAACACACACCTCTTTCACATTGACATTCAGCGGTTTCAAAACACAAAACAAAGCAATGAAAACAGCCACTATGTTGAGACAGAAAAGGGAAGGGCTGTATTGGGATCATTGGTGAACATTAGCTTGAAACTTGCAACATGCAGTATAGGATGCTGCATGCATGAAGACGCTTTCTGTATTTGAGAGCTTATGCTCTACCACAGATCCCAGCCAGAAAGGAGACGTTGTGTGCGTGTGTGTGTGTGTGAGAGATTTTCCCTGGCTTGTGTAAACAGTGTGGACCTTCTACCTGACATTGTCTAGATCTCTTACAGATCTACAACAGTAGATATAGTACCACCACAATCAAATACCTCAACTGCCACAATTGACCCATTGTGTCTCTTATACATTTTTGTTAATATATTAAGATCATTCTTTCTTGCTCATCAATCAAATATTCTAAAGTTTGATTGAATTTGGTGTTGTTATCTATGTTTTTTTTATTTAACTGTATTTTGTTTTATTATTATGTTATTGCCCTGCAGGCATAAAGACTTTATGGTTGGAGTTAATTTTACTTCAGTCTGCCCCTTATCTGAAGGAATCTGCTCTTTGAAACCTTTATTTTCCTAACAGAGTTCGCCGAGATAGCACAACCATTGTCACAGTTAGCTATGTAGGGCAACAACCCCTTTCAAGGGATGAGGTTTGAATTCCCTGCAAGATTCATAAACCACTGCTTTAATTTTTATAAATACATTTTTGAGACAGGTGAACTAGTTATTTTAATAACTATGGTCTGGATGTTAAGGATTGTAAGGATGGTGTAGATTTTGTGCATTGCATTTGAGTGCAAAAAGGTATATTCACACAAACATACATACATGTTCAGTGTACACTAGCACAAATTGAACAATTTAATTTGGAAAAACAGGAAATATTCCAATGTTTTTTGTGCACAGATGGATGGGATGTAGTGTAGCCATAGTTAGCAAACAGTAGCGTTGTTTTGTCTGACGAAATAGAGTGTAAATCTACAAAACAGGACATATGGGAGTGACTAAATGGCAAATGTTGATGGTTGTTGTTATGTTCGACGTATGAAGGGAATGTAGTGTTACCTGTTGCTCTACTAACTATAAATCGCCAGGGTTTCCTGTAAATGGCTTTACTTCTCAACTCAGTCTAACAGCCCCCCCTACTGCTTAACAATACTTCATGTTCACTACCATCAGAATATTACTGTTGTCTTTTTGTCAGGACATTTGATCTTAATACTTGTATAATGTCATAATTGAGTTGAGTTCTGAACAATTTTATAACTCGATCAATCAGATTTGGACTGATTGCTCTGGTTGGTGAGAATGTGTGCATCCCATTGTTGTGAAATGAGTTCTTCAGCTGGGCCACAAACATGCTGCTAGGATTGGTTGGAATGTTGAAAAGTTTACTTTAAAATTGTCGGCAGAAAATATTTCAAGTTATACGTTGATGTTAAATCTCTGAACATAATATGAATACAAATTGACATTCAAAATGTGTTGCTGTGTTGAACTTGATGCAGGTCATGTTGGAGCTCCCTTGCCATGCAATCTCATCAAGCTGGTAGACGTGGCAGAGAAGAACTACTTCGCATCCAAGAGTGAAGGAGAGGTGAGAAGACACACACATGTGCACCCTCAAACACAGAACATGTCCCTCTAGCCGTTGTTATCAGTCCTAATAAAAGTTCGGGTTTTCACTTATTAAACACTAAATGTACATTCGCCATAATCACTGGCTGCCCATTTGCGGTAAAGACACGCAGTCTTGTGCGACGTGTCTCTGAGGAGGTTAGTCCACTCATCCTGAGTGGGTCTGTGTCTCTGAGGAGGTTAGTCCACTCATCCTGAGTGGGTCTGTGTCTCTGAGGAGGTTAGTCCACTCATCCTGAGTGGGTCTGTGTCTCTGAGGAGGTTAGTCCACTCCTCTCCAGTGGGTCTGTGTCTCTGAGGAGGTTAGTCCACTCATCCTGAGTGGGTCTGTGTCTCTGAGGAGGTTAGTCCACTCATCCTGAGTGGGTTTGTGTCTCTGAGGAGGTTAGTCCACTCCTCTCCAGTGGGTCTGTGTCTCTGAGGAGGTTAGTCCACTCCTCTCCAGTGGGTCTGTGTCTCTGAGGAGGTTAGTCCACTCATCCTGAGTGGGTCTGTGTCTCTGAGGAGGTTAGTCCACTCATCCTGAGTGGGTTTGTGTCTCTGAGGAGGTTAGTCCACTCCTCTCCAGTGGGTCTGTGTCTCTGTAGAGGTTAGTCCACTCATCTCGAGTGGCTTGAGTGTGGAATAGTGTTTTGTTTTGTTTACAATACCCAGATAGAAAAGAAAGAATGCACACAGCAAAATCCTAACACTCATTTCATTCTGATGCTTTTCAGCAGTACATTAGAATTCTACTTATACGAATAATAGCACATTTTCACGTGGATGCGTTTTCAACCTATTTTCAATAGAACAGACTTGGTTGACCAGTTTTTCATGTACATTTCGGATCAGAAGCACTACACTGCCCCCCTACGCTCACACTGACGGGCGACCAAGCGTATTTGTGCTCGGCGATATTCGCCTGGTGGGCGTTCCGGGGGAGTGTCTGTGCTTGTTAGTTTACTTTAGGAAGTACCACTATCAAGAATGTCCATCCACTCAGTTATTGTTTATGGCTTCAATGTTGCAAGCAAACCTGCGTTTATCAAATCAAATGAATTGCTGCTACATGATACATACCAGTCAACCCCATCTCCTCTGCTACCTTCTTCCATGCATCTAATTTAATGTTGTTGTTGTTGTTGTTGTCCTATAGTCATCTAAAGTTAAGTCGAATAACACGGGATGGCATGAGACCGCGACAATAAGTTGTTCACCCATTTTTAATAGATTGTTAAAGCAGGCGGAACCCATTTGTTTTCGGTGGACTTGTTTACGGTGGCGCTTCTGTAGCGATAGTATTGAAACCTGTCAGCTCGAAAACAATATATCCAGGCATACCCATGACGTTTTCTGGTTTAACAACATTTATTTCTCGATAGATTTCGAAGCACATACTAGGGTAAAGTCACATTCGTTAGATATATCCATAATCCTATCTCTTGCCGACGTGGTCCACCATGTTGGATTATTTTCTGATCATGTTGCGCGGCCGCCACGCCTCCTTCGCTCGGATTGGCTTTCGCAAAAAATCGCCGCGTTTTTTCGCTCAACATTTGCATAAAATAGGACTCATTTCTTTTTTTTGCCCCGCCCCCTCGCGGCAGCCATTGCAGCCCACACGCTTCGCATTGCCGCCCGTCGCTCACATTGGAAATGAATGGTAGTGCGTCGCGCCAGTGTGAGCGTAGGGTTAACGTGACGTGGAAGTTGCAGCTCTGCAAAAGTCCCAGTGTGGATTTTGAAAACATAGTGTACGTAATTGGTTAAGAGCACCTTCTAAACCCCTACCTTTCATAAAGCCATTGACTTCACTCTTGTCCACTTTCCGTAGGTGTGTGTGAAAGGACCTAACGTGTTTAAGGGGTACCTCAAAGACCCGGAGCGGACTGCCGAGACTCTGGACTCGGATGGCTGGCTCCACACCGGGGACATCGGCAAATGGTTGCCTGTATGTGGCCCGATCAAACCCCAGACAATTATCAATTAGTACAAGTGAAATGCAAATCATGCATTTTTGTTGATACTGACATGGGTAAATGTGGTTGTTTTTCTGTCGTGCCCCTCTACTTTGGTCCCGTTATCCACTGTTCAATGGTTGCTGTCCTCCTCTCTTATTCTTTCCTCTTATTTTCACTCTCTCCTATTGGTTCTCCTCTTCCTCCCTTCTTCTATCATCGCCTTCCCCTGCGTCTACAGAATGGCTCTCTGAAGATCATTGACAGAAAGAAGCACATCTTTAAGTTGGCGCAGGGTGAGTACATCTCTCCAGAGAAGATTGAAAACATCTACATCAGGAGCGAGCCTGTGACCCAGCTCTACATTCATGGAGATAGTTTACAGGTAAGACAACACACGTGCACGTGTGCCCATGCAGACACACACAATTGAACGTACACACACACACACATGCACCTACATGAACCCACACACTAATGCTAACTAATATGTAATCATTGTTGTTCAAGTACAATTTCACCACAGTTCATGTATGTTCATGGATGTTCAGTGAGTGTTAAAGGTAAATGTAGTTGAAATTGAATTCATGAAAAGAACTGAAGTAATTGAAGCAAGTTATTCCTCCAGGGCATGCTGCTTTGCAAAGTAGTGTTTGCACCACCTACATGTGTTGCAACCTTAGCAGCTGTTACAGCTGTAACTGATACAAAACACATTGGAATTGGTTATTGTAAATGCATGTAAAGTTACCTTAGAGAAGGCAACTAATAACATCACAGTCATTGGGCAATTTTTGGCCAATATAATATCACCACCCTATCCTATAGGTATTACTTTGTTGGCCATTATTGATCAATTATTTATACATTTATCTTTTGGATCCTGAAAAAGGTTTCCAACAAGTCTCTACTCAGTTACCACATGAATGTCATCGTTTAGTCCTTACTAAACTTACGTACCAGTTACATATGAATACAAATATTAGACATAATAACAGACACACATACATATAGAGATATTTGTCATGTCACACACAATTTCTTGATGCACACACACACGCCCCAATCAACTGCGATGTGGAATACAAAATATTCACTGAGAGTCTTTGTTAGGTGTATATGTTTATCTTCCCAAGTCATGAATTGGTTTAGCAGACTCAGACTCCACAAGGCAGCTTGTCTATCCAGTTCTTAAGGTGCACACTGCCCAACAGACACAGCATCAGGCCAGGTTACTGGCTTTTGGTGGATGAAGTTTCTTGTTTCTTGTTGTTTCTCTTTTTTTTCATTTGAATTTGATGTAACTTATTTTTATTTATTTCTCTATATGTTTAGTGTTCTTTCCCATGACAGGCAAACATAATATCTTGAATATCTCAGTTCTGTAGGGTGAAATATTTCAGTAGCTCAGTGGGTAGAGCGGGTGGACTGGTCCACTGACCGTAGGGCAGGGGCGTAGCCACGGGTGTGCCAGGGTGTGTCTGGGCCACTGACCGTAGGGCAGGGGCGTAGCCACGGGTGTGCCAGGGTGTGTCTGGGCCACTAACCGTAGGGCAGGGGCGTAGCCACGGGTGTGCCAGGGTGTGTCTGGGCCACCCAAACCTGACCCTGGCACACCTCAAATATTCCGTTCACAATTGCCACAATGTTACATAAAGCCGTACGTTTCTACAACCATATCGTTAACGAGCGGAAGACGTGATAATAAAGACACGGGCTCTGGCCACTGACAGACTAAGTTGCATGCAACACGCACCCTTGGCGAGAACAGACATTTTCGAATAATTGTCAATGACGATAAACCATGTTGCAGCCTTCAGTGAATTATATTCTTGCAAGCTAGCTTATTTTAACGTGCGGTTTTTGATTGTCAATACGCGATCACGTTACTTTTGAGAGCACTGAAAAAGGCTATAGGCTACACAGTAAGTGGTGTTTACATTTCCAGCTGAGCCTCCACGTCATTTGCATCACACGTGTCCTGTTTGCGCCCTTAATTTTCACTGGGTTGAGGCCACCCACAATCTCACAGGCGCACCTTGATTAAAATTTCTGGCTACGCCCCTGCCGTAGGGTCGGCGGTTCGATCCCCTTGTCCCCCTCCTCCAACTGTCCACATGTCAAACCCCACAAATGTACTGATTGTAAGTCGCTTTGGACAAAAGCGTCTGCTTAATGCCCCTTTATCTTTATTCACAAGTCTTGTTAGGCACATCCTTAATTTTCTAATGGTGTACCCTTGTGTTTCCTCTCCAGTCCTGTTTGGTAGGAATTGTAGTTCCAGACCCAGAAGTCCTGCCTGACTGGGCCAAGAAGAAGGGCATCCAAGGAAGCTACAAGGATCTCTGTAAAAACACGGTAAATGTCCCTCACAGTCTAAGTGAACAATACATATACAATACATTAATACATTCATTTAGTATGTGTTAATTATACACACACACGCACGTACGTACAAACATGCACAAAAGATAGGATTGAAGTCCAGATTATGGGGGGGGCTAAAATAGCAAAGTAGCAAAAATCCCAGAACAATAATAGTGAATGTGAATGTTCAAATGTGCAGTATTAAGTGTTGAGTGTAGAAATATATTTAGGATTATTATCTTACTTAACGGTTGTAAAAATGATCGGTATGTTTTGAATGTTTTTGATTTTATGTCCTTGATTATTACTAATTCTAAAACTCTCTATGTTGTGTCTGGTGGTTCCAGGTGCTGAAAAAGGCCATCCTGGAAGACTTGGTGCGTCTGGGCAAGGCCAGTGGGCTGCACTCCTTTGAGCAGGTGGCTGCTATTAGAGGAACAAAGAGATGAAGTTATTACAGGCCTATTCAACACAGTCCTTTTAGATATTACAGGCCTATTCAACACAGTCCTTTTAGATATTACAGGCCTATTCAACACCGTCCTTTTAGATATTACAGGCCTATTCAACACCGTCCTTTTAGATATTACAGGCGTAGTAAAAACAGTCCTTTTAGAACAGCAATTTTGCTATGATGATTTGAATGTCTTCGTTATCGACTTGATCTGGAAATATGAAGGTAAGCTATATTAGGAGGAGAAAATGCCAAAGAAGATAACTTTTTTCAATCAATGTATATGATTAAAAGAGTTGGTGCTAGAGAGATCACGTGTTATGGTGGCATGGAGAAAGGGATTAAGCTCTTAACCCCTGTCTTAATGCCCTATACTGAATGGATATAACACTCTTGACCCCTGGGTTAATGCCCTCTTAATGCCCTATACTGAATGGATATAACACTCTTGACCCCTGTCTTAATCCCCTATACTGAATGGATATTAAGCTCTTGACCCCTGTCTTAATGCCCTATACTGAATGGATATTAAGCTCTTGACCCCTGTCTTAATGCCCTATACTGAATGGATATTAAGCTCTTGACCCCTGTCTTAATGCCCTATACTGAATGGATATTAAGCTCTTGACCCCTGTCTTAATGCCCTATACTGAATGGATATTAAGCTCTTGACCCCTGTCTTAATGCCCTATACTGAGTGGATATAACACTCTTGACCCCTGGGTTAATTTGGGTAAAATTGGTAAAAGCATGACATCAAGGATAATGATGACAGTTCTGCTTTGTATTTTATTGGGTTAATATCAAAGTGACCGTGGGTTTGTTGTCCTTTACGCTTGCATCCCCTCCCAAGGTGAAAAACATCTACGTTCACAACGAGATGTTCTCCATCCAGAATGGTCTGCTGACCCCTACACTGAAGGCGAAGAGGCCCGAGCTGAGGGAGTTCTTCAAGGGCAAGATCGATGACCTCTACAACGGCATCTCCATGTGAAGAAGACTTAGCAGAACCGATGTTGCCCAAAGATATCTTAATACTAAGATCCTCTTGTTCCCTCTTTTTGCTGCATATGTAAGACACAAGGGTATCTTAGCATTGAAATGCTGATTCTTTGGAAGGCAAGCCAAACATGACCTTTGATCTGCATTCCATCCCAACAGGCCAATAAAGGCCCAGTCCTGATCAATCTTGACATTTCCAAATACATCATTATTTTTTCTTGCTGCTGTGATTTTTTTCTTGCTGTACAGCAACCCTCTTGTTGAAATCAACTGACAAACAATCCAAATCCCAATGTCTTTCCACTGCGGGCATGACATATCCGTCTGTATGGTAGCTCATGGAGATGTGTAAATCGTGAAACCAGAATGTCTCAATGGATCGTTCTTTAAGTTCTCCCTTTTAGCTCCTCTGTTGCTGCATCTAGGAGCGCTGAACGTTTCTATATTTAAAAAAAAAACAGTCATCAAGATAATGGAGACGGGGGGGTAGTAGAAGTGTGCTTGTGCCCAAACACTCATACACCCAGGTGTCTAATCCAGGTGTCTAATCCAGTGCGTGACACACACTTCATCCCGCTACGTACTCCTTGATCTGGAGGTCAGAATGATGTGGTGGAAGGCAGGGTAGCATTTTGAGAACATGTGATATTAACTTATTGCCCACCCTTCTTCATGGCTGCAACCAAAACAGAGTGATCTCTTGTTGATTCATCTCAATGAGGCTGTGATTGCCTGATTCACCTGCATGCTCCTGGGTTGTAGGTTACACAAGTCCTGGACACAAAACTAACTGTTGGAAGTTCTCACAGTACACCATTTGCTTTTCTTTTCCTTTTTTACCTCCGTTTTCACGCAGGAGTTTGTCAGGTAAACAAGAGAAAGTGAAATAACGCAAAACCAGGGCTCAGGGCAATGCATGCAGTTTGCCTTGCAATGCTGGGACCATTACCATGTGACTTAAAAATTAAAAGAGAAGAGGAATCCTTTGTGGGCATCAATAGCAGGTTGTATCAAGCCGTCCACAGCCGCCGCTGCTTGTGCAAGGCTTAATAATGTAGTCCAGGCCTTCAATCTCCATTCACTTAAGGAAAAATAAAACAAACATGGACTTTCAAATTAAAGGTTTTTAGGGGTTTACACATAGAAATAATGTATAGGCTTTTTTTTTTTATTATTACTGTCCCAAAGTGTGAAAAATGTGGATGTATATAAGCAAGAAATGTTAGATGTTAGCATATTTATTAAAGCAATGGTTTGAATGGATTTTGTTTAATATTTTTTTGCGTGTAGTGAGATGAATTGTATTATTTAATTAACCTTTTTGCTGTAAAATTGAATCAGTACCATATCCTTAATACATATGTGCAGCAATATGGATAAGGGAGGGTGGGGAATGGGTTATGATTGATAAATAAATATTCTGGAATGATTTTAATCTAATGTTGCTTGGTCCCCTTTTCCTTATTTTGTTGATAAAGCGGTTATAATGAAAAAAAAACCTGAAACAAACTAGGACTAGAAATCACGACAGGTAGCCACAGCCACTCGCCCTGCCCATGTAGCAACGGCCCTTTTCTGAGTGACCTCAAGCAATTCTGAGTCATGGGTCAAGAGCAAATACCTTTTATATGCAACTTTGGGCAACATTCGGACATTATGGGTCCAAGAGGCAAACATTCCGATTTTTTTGTCAATCAGGGCAGCAGAGCTGAGCGTTTGACTTTGACGAATAATAGCCCCTTCTATGTGCGAATAGATACCAAACTGTTTACCGGGAAATATGCTGTTGAATGTTACAAATACAACAAACAAACAACAAGTATTGTGCAATAAGGGGCTGAGCTAGAAGCAATGTCGTATCAGAAAAATAATAATATCCGCTACAACTACAATAGGTATTCACAGATACTCAGTGAATACCTAACTAGGACTGCTAGCAGTCACAGATACTCAGTGAATACTAGGACTGCTAGCAGTCACCATAGGTTCACAGATACTCAGTGAATACCTAACTAGGACTGCTAGCAGTCACCATAGGTTCACAGATACTCAGTGAATACCTAACTAGGACTGCTAGCAGTCACCATAGGTTCTAGGTTCACAGCCCTACCCAGGGACCACTTGGGGCCAAGGGCGTAGGTTTGGTTTGAGCTACAGTACCCAGACCCCCCCCCCCCCCTATGCATTATCTGCTGATGTGATGCATATGCAGTACAGGTGCTATACTAAATGTTTTATTTAGTGTAGCACCATTTCAATTCGACACATAGCCTCTGATGTCGTCCACCTTTCTTTTCTTGCCCAACATCTTCGACTAAGTGAAGTGAGCCAACAGCTTTGACTCGACAGCATACAGAGAGCTAAGCCAATGAAAAAACAGATCTGTCTCAGACGTATTTTGGGAGGCGAAGTGGGAAATTAACGCTTTGTGTACCGCATGAGGTGCTTTTTTTTTCATTTCAACCTGAATATTGGAGGGAACACGTCCTTAGGACCCCCACGCAAATCTAGGCCCTTGCTTGGGTCTGACCCTTTTCCCCTGATTTGCGGAGGAAGGTCAGTCGTGGGATGAGATATGTGTCGCAAAGTAATTCGGAGTGAAACCAGTGGATCAAAAGGCATTTAAATATGATTTTGAGCATTAGCACTTACCATAGCAATTATTTGAATTGACACAGTAGAATTTTGCAAACTCAAGGGGGATGGCCTCTGTGTCCTTAAGTAGTTTCCAGACCCTCGTCCATACTCAAATGTAACTGTGAGTGATTGAATATTGAACATTTTTGATATTGGCGCCAGACAGTTTTTTTCTCCAAAAATGTCCATTGAACATGTGGCCAACATTTTGGGTAATTCGCACTTGTGATTAATTTTAAGAAATGTTTTGCGTTTTTGCTAAATTGGCAATGTCATGAAGACCTTCGAGAGGTTGGTTCTGGATCACCTCAGGCCCATGGTGCGTGACTACCTGGACCCATTGCAGTTTGCGTACCAGACCCACATCGGCGTGGAGGATGCCATCGTCTACCTGCTTCACAGAGCTTACACATACCTGGAGAGGCCACAGAGCATGGTGAGGATCATGTTCTTCGACTTCTCCAGTGCTTTCGACACCGTCCAGCCAGTCCGGCTGGTTGAGAAGCTCCTGGTGATGCAGGTTGATCCTGACATGGTGGCATGGATTACAAACTACCTCACGGACAGGCCGCAGTATGTCAGGCTGCGACACTGCTTGTCAGACACGGTGACAAGCAACACCGGCACACCCCAGGGAACTGTACTTTCACCATTCTTGTTCACCCTCTACACCTCGGATTTCTGCTACAACTCCCGAACATGCCACCTGCAGAAGTTCTCTTATGACTCCTCCATTGTTGGATGCATCACAGACAATAGGGAGGAGGAATACAGGGAACTGGTGAGGGACTTTGTGGGATGGTGTGACGGGAACCACCTTTAGCTCAACACAGGGAAAACCAAGCAGCTGGTGGTGGACTTCCGGCTTAGAAAGAGCCCCCCAATACCTGTTTCCATAAATGGGGAGGAGGTGGAGATGGTGGATACCTGCAAGTTCCTTGGGGTGCACCTGAACAATAAACTGGACTGGTCGGACAATACTGAGGCCCTTTACAGGAAGGGACAGAGTAGGCTGTTCTTCCTGAGAAGGCTCAGATCTTTCAATGTGTGCACTAGGCTGCTACGGATGTTCTACCAGTCTGTGGTAGCCAGTGTTGTGTGCTGGGGAGGAGGCATTGGGAGCGGTGGTGCAAGCAAGCTGAATAAGCTGGTGAGGAAGGCGAGCTCTGTGGTGGGGATGAAGCTGGACTGTGTGGAGGCGTGAAAGAGAGGAGGATGGGGGGGGAAGCTGCAGGCGATCCTGAACAACCCCTCTCACCCTCTCTATGCCGAGCTGAGGCAACTCAGGAGCATGTTCAGCCACAGGCTCACTCAGCCACGTGCCTCAAAGCGCTTGGGGGGCTCTTTCATCCCATCAGCTATCAGACTCTACAATACCTCAACCACCCGCTCCCAACGTCTCGATAGCCCCAACACCTCCAGATAATGGACTGAACACCACACCCCACACCTCAGGACTGGTTTCCAAGGCCGCTGTTACTTATGTCTTCTCACATTTCTACTTACTACCTCTGTATATTTGCACATTTTGTATTTTGTATTTTGCACATTTTGCACAATTGCACATCCATCTTGTCCAACTTATCTGCAAATCTATTTTTTTTTTTTATATCTACACCTCAGCAGGACTCAGTTACCATTTGCACTGTTCATCTTAACTGCACTGTTCATCTCAATGATGACTACTATGTATGTCCACCTACCAATTGCACTGTTCATCTCAATAGTATGTATATAGGTTTTCATTTTTTCATCTGACCTGATTCTAAGAGCTCGCATATAATTTTATCTTAATTTAGGTAAATCTATTTATTGTTCAGGGTATATTGTCTATATTCAGGTCTTCTATCGCACTCCTCTATCCCCTTGTACTGCTGGTCACTGTGAATTTCTCCTAAGGGGGATTAATAAAGGAATATCTTATCTTAATATAATAATTCCTACAATAACAATAGGTATCCACAGAGACACTGTATATATATATGCAAATGTGATTGATTGGCCTGCTTGCTGTTGCAGGTGCATGCTGTTTAGGCCTGTGGTTGTTCAGAGGCCTACGAGACAACGTTGATCACCACTGAGGAGGTCGTCTGCTGCTGCTTCTGGAGTGGACGTTTCTCTGCACAGCGTTTGACCTGTCAAGTCGGCCACGGGTAATCGCCGATCAAAGTCAAAATAGAAAATACGACACTCAATTTACTGCAGTCTTCAATCGTGTGTCATGCCAAATAGTAGTCTACAGATAATGTATTCTGTTAAAGGTTCCAAACAGAGCAGCACCAGTCTTTTCTTTGGCCTGGAGCTACTATCCCCGTACTGTTGCCAATGCGATGCATCTCGTTGTAGGACCGATCCAACTCAAATGGAGATGCGTATCACTTCTAGACCGGTTTTGGCGAGAAACAGCACCAACGTTTGTTTACGTCAATGATTTGTATATAAACGCCATCAGGTGTAGATGAAACAATGGTCGGTTGTAAGCAGACATCCAGGTCCCGGGAGGCTGGGGCGCCAACAATGACTCAAAGATTCACATTTATCGCAAACACGGCATTATGTTGCATACATTCCCGAAGGAGTTACAGAGTTATCACCGAGATGATGAATCCAAGATTGGTGCAGAGAGAATGAATAAATAGCATACATGCATGTAGACGAACATTCTAGTTTGGTGGCTTCATTTCTATGGCAACATTAGTAATGGGGCGCGTAACGTGGAGAGCCAAACCAAGACAGCTCCGTGGACCTCTTCACAGCAGAGACACGCCGATGAAGACCAAACTGATCAAACACAAATACAGTAAGAATACACATTTACCCATTGTAGCAAAGTCAAGATTTGTTAGGTAAACTGTAGCGTCGTGAAAGCCATCACAAATCTTGCGGTATCTCCGGTTGGTCTTGCTATGCGAGGCTGTGAACTGTAGCCCTATTCCTAAACAACACTGAAAATGATACTAATTACTCTCACCACTTTAAAGACGTTAGGAGAGTATTACCTGAGAAAATCAGCATCTATGGACCACTGTTTGAGGAAAGTGAGTTTGAAGAAACAAAAGTTCCAGCTGCCCAAGGAAGCTTGGTGAGTTGTCTATTGAAAGAAAATCCAGCTGTAGGCCCTAGCCTATTGAATAATGTTCAGTTTTATTTTAAGTACAAATGAAGCAACACCTTTGTACCACTAGTATTATCATTTTCAAATATATTTAATCAAATATTCAGAGGCCCATTGCAATCTTGTCTGAAACTGACCTATATTTTAATGTTTCCCTTGTGTGTAAATGCATAGAACAATTTGCCAACTTCAACCAATCCGATGACCCCCGCACCTTTAAATACTTTTGGAAGCTTCGGGCATTTTGAGTCACCCCGAGATGATCCAATTGTTACGACACTCAAAACCGAGGCTGCATCTGCGGCTGGCCTAGAGTATGACACTTCCATCAGCTATGACGTTTCTGATAGCAGCTGTAGTCCTACTGCCTCCACTACCTTTACCAGCAGTCTGCCGTCCCCTGAAGTTTTTCGCAGTGGGCACGACAAAGTGACTCCCAGTGCGTGGGCATGTATGTATCAAGCAAAAACAAATGTGTAGACATCTTTACTACAATATTTAAGATATTTAGATGAAACTTGCGTTTTTGGTGTGGGTTGTAGTAAGGTCGCTGGATTTCTCCATTGAGGAAGATCCTAAAGTGAAGAACTCTACCCTGCTTGATGCCAGCAATGCTAAGAACGTTCACATGCAACAGCCTCTGGACCTCTCCACCATCGTGGGTGTGTGTGTATGTATGCATCTATGTGCGTGTGGACAGACCAAAAGAGAATCAGTGACATAATTGGCCTATCTTGCAAAGTAAGTGATGCTCTATTGACATGTTGAACCCTTTGTGCAGGTTCCTCCTCGTATTGTGCTGTAAGGGACAACCAAAGCAGGTAGGATATCACCCTTCAAAGCTGCTTACCTGCTGTCTCTAGCTTTCATTGTTGATGCCATTGGCAGGTGCACGTGATTCCTGTTGGTAAATGTGTCTTTAGGCTACTATTTATTTATTCATTTAGTGTGACGCCTTCATCCAAAATAACAGATGTATTTGCTGTAGGAAAACTACTGGTAGACTATAGACGGGGATCAAACCCGGGATAATTAGAATCAGACATCAAAGAAAAGTGAGCGTGAGACTGAAATGAGAGTAGTGAAGAAATATCTTAAAGCTTTAAATGGGATATTTAGACTTCCACTCTGCTAACACTGTGCTTCCACAGCTTACATTTATGTTCTTGTGTTTGTCTCTGGAGTGAATCCATAGGAGCTCCACATGAATCTAAGAGATGCTCTGAGCGTTTTATTTCAGGTAAACCATGTCTTTTTTTGGTTTGGGTTAAAAACAATCAAACAGTGTAGTCTTTTGAAAACCTCCACTCTACATGCCCTTACCCACCATTTAATCATATTCATTTTTTTTGTTTTTCAAGCTTATATCGTGAAAAAGCAAAGGAATCTGATACACAAAGTTTTATATGGAACAATTTAGGATCTATTTTTTATGTTTGGGATAGTTCTAGGATCTAAAACGCACTCCATCCCAGCGACTTGTGCAGGCTAACTTTCTCACAGTATTTCATTCTTACTGGTATGTATATCAGCCCTCATGCTGCTTTGTTGTTTTTTACCCTCATTATAGACTGGAATTTTAAAAAGATTTCACCAAAGGTAAGGAATCAACGCTACACTACACAATGTGAATGATAGAACTGACATGCCCATGACTTTCATTAGTTCAGAGGCATTACTTTGACCTCATGTTTCACAGTCCGGGTCCCAACGAGCCGCGTCAGTCCGGTGCCAGAAGAAGGTCCACTTCAGCAGGCCTGTTGGTGATGTGATCCTGAAACAGGATGACCTCATAACCAACCATGATAATTGTGCTGTCCAAACATTCATCAATGAGTCGCAAGGGGAAGTGAAGGCAGAAATATTGCCTGTGGAGTCCAAACCTCACGTGTTCTTAACTTCACTGAAACGGCATAGAAGACTGGGCCAGGACACCACCCGTTTATTTAACTTCACCTGCGGCCAAGACCGTGATGTGTTTTTTCAGAGATTGAGGGATCGCTATGCCAGACTAAGAAGTGTACCTCCCTTTCTTCATGAGGCCAGTAAGCAAAACAAACATGGAAGTCCCATACTTTTGGAAAAAACATCCATAACTCCAATACCAAAGTAAAATGTTTTGTTTATTCCATGCCATTTCAAACTAACTAAAAAAATAATGAATGAATTGAATTAATTCAAATTAAACATGTTCATATTTGATATTTGCATTGCATGTGTCACTGAGACTTCCATGTAAAGGCTTGGTTGAGATGTCTTGGAAAACATTACATGGCTTTGTTATTATAGGAGACGCGCAAAATAACCACGAGGTGTCAGGCTTTCATCGAGTGTACTATTAGTATTATAGTATTATTGAGTTGAATATAAGTACGATTTTGTTTGCCAGTTCTTATTGTTTGAAATAAAAGTAATTTTGTCTATAGGGTTATTTATTTATTTATTTATTTTAACCTATTTTGCTCGTCTCATACTTATTTTCATGCAACCTTGCCTTTACTGAAATCTTAACGGTTATTTAAAACATTGCTTCGGGCTTTAATGTCAGAAACATTACTTCAGTCTTTAATGTTAGTCAATATTAGCGATACAAAAAGTAGCCTATTCTTAGATTCGTCGCATTTATAGCGTATGAGTATAACAGAGTGAAATACCACGTGGTATTCCGCAGAAAAGTAATCCAGCCAATGGTGTGCTTTGTTGGGACGTCAATGGGCGGACAACCAATCGGAAAAACAGTAGAGGGTTTCCAAGCAGTTGGTGTGACTAATGCTTGTCATATGACTCTGACACAAATGGAGACAGTTGCAAATAACAAGATTAGCTTTTGTATTTGAGACGGACCGTTTGTACCGATTTTTGGTACACAATGCCCCCAACGCTCTTTCAGAAACTTTTTAACAAGAGAAATGCATTATCGCCTCCACCAAGATCAAGCAAAGATGATCCAGCATTTAGGTAGGTTCTGTGTGGTTTTGCTGTACTTTCCACCATTCTCATTACGATGTCCAGAACGAGGTGCTCCTGCTTGAGCATTGTGATATTTTACAATGCGGGTACATCAAGATCTTAACGTCTAACTGCGTTGTGAAACTCAATTTATCTTTCATCAAATCTTACAAATAAGTGGTCAATGTAGGAGAGAAGGCTAACAACAGCTAACGGATGCTAGCAGGCTGCACACGCCGTCTCTGCGGAGCTGCCACTGTATGACCTCATGTTTGTTTACTTTAACATGGCTTTTTCATAGCTCTTGTATACGTCTATATGGTAGTGGCAGTGTTTAAAAGCGTCATATAGTAATTGTCAAATAAGTTGCAATTGACTACTTGCGTTATGTTACCCTGCTTTCTCTTGTCTAGTGTGATGCTTTTTGATTGTTCAGTCTCATGGCGTTTCCTGGTGTCTGAAACTAGAAAAGCAATCTATCGTCCACTTCCTCCGAAATGTGTCTCGGTGCTCATAAGATGGGTACCGTGGTGCGAAGTACAGTCCAGTTTGCATCCAACCTGAGGGCGACAGGTGTGCTCTCTACTGTGTGCCAGCAACCAACACGCACAGTACGTGCTCTGTATGCATGTGACTGGTCTATAATAAACGGTACCTCTGTAGACGGTAGAGCAGTGTTTCATGTGACTGGTTGGTCTATAATAAACAGTACCTCTGTAGACGGTAGAGCAGTGTTTCATGTGACTGGTTGGTCTATAATAAACAGTACCTCTGTAGACGGTAGAGCAGTGTTTCATGTGACTGGTTGGTCTATAATAAACGGTACCTCTGTAGACGTATAGCAGTGTTTCATGTGACTGGTTGGTCTATAATAAACAGTACCTCTGTAGACGGTAGAACAGTGTTTCATGTGACTGGTTGGTCTATAATAAACGGTACCTCTGTAGACGGTAGAGCAGTGTTTCATGTGACTGGTTGGTCTATAATAAACGGTACCTCTGTAGACGTATAGCAGTGTTTCATGTGACTGGTTGGTCTATAATAAACAGTACCTCTGTAGACGGTAGAGCAGTGTTTCATGCGACTGGTTGGTCTATAATAAACGGTACCTCTGTAGACGTATAGCAGTGTTTCATGTGACTGGTTGGTCTATAATAAACAGTACCTCTGTAGACGGTAGAGCAGTGTTTCATGCGACTGGTTGGTCTATAATAAACGGTACCTCTGTAGACGTATAGCAGTGTTTCCGCTACGCCTCCAAAACAAACTAATTTGATGCGATTCCGTTTCAAGTTGTGCGTGAAACGTATGTCGGTTCAACTCTGTGTCTTTCATATTAATAGAATGTATTGATTTATGTACTTTGTGGTAGAGCATTACGCCTACATCAATGCATGTGTTTTAGAATTGTAATTGAAGTCTGAGCCGGTTAGTAAAGATAACAGATTTTATGTAGGAAGGAGGTAGTGGAGAGAGCCGGGATTGGTTATATCCGACTCCGAGCAACGAGCACTGGTTATGTACCTGATGCACAATCATGCATTTTGGGATTTGAATTTGAACAACGGCATAACTATCTAGAAGTCAATGAGGCCTTGCACATTTATAAAATAATATTAATCAAAAATATAAAATAATGAATATTTGAACTTTTCAACAGTAAATAGACATAATTGTACATTTTGCCTTTCCTTTCACAGGCAAGACTTTAACAACCATAAGCATATTTAAAAAATATGACGTTTGTTATTTGTTAAAGGTTTGCTGTCCTTTGAGTTCCTCTGCTAGTCCTGTTGTTGTTGTTGTTGTTGTTGTTGTTGAACGGCGACTGCCCTGTAACGCAGGCCAGTCCACACACACACTGTCACAGAATGGCTCACGTGGTTTCCAGAATACCAGTGAGGGCAGCCGGGCTGGCTGACCCTCCGAGGGAAGCCTAAAAAGCAGCTCTTATTTCCCGGGCTGCCATGCATGGCACCGGAGCATGCATACTGTACATTTCACTGCTCGTACATCCTGTCATTCAGCCCATTCTATCCTGAAGTGCATGCTCAACATACCTTCTACCTTCTCCACCTACAAAATGCCATTCATCCTCATTGTGCGCTATGTAGCATTCTACAGCATGCTAGCACATAAGATCTACAGTGGCTGCTAAAGTATTTCCTGATTTCAGATTTTGAGACAAATGAGACAAAGATAACCTGAGTAAAGACAAAATGCAGTTTTAAATTATTTTATTAAGTAACAAAACAAATCCAAACCTATCTGCCCCTATGTGAAAAAGTAATTGCCCCCTGAACCTAAAACCTGGTTGTGCCACCCAAGGTGGCAATAACTGCAATCAAGCATTTACGATAACTGGCACTGAGTCTTCCACATCGCTGTGGAGGAATTTTGGCCCCTCTTTCCACGCAGAATTGTTTTACCTCAGCCACATTGGAGGGTTTTCGGGCATGCCAGATGTAACGGGCACACACCTTCCACAAAGTTCAACTTTTTTCTCGTCAGTCCACAATGTTTTTCCAAAAGTCTTAGGGTCTCTAAAGTCTGTTGTTGAATTTCTTTGGCTCTCAGCATGATGTGTTGCTTTTTGAGCTCTTTTAATTTACTTCAGACAGGTTCTATTTAAGTGACTTCTTGATTCAACAGGTCTGTCAGTAATCAGGCCTGGGTGTGGCCAGTGAAATTGTACTCAGCTTTCCAACAAATGTGGTTAATCACAGTTAACTGATGATTTAACAAGGGGCGCAATTACTGTTTCACATATGGTCAGAAAGGTTTGGAATTTCTTTTTTACTTACCCCATAAGAACCAATGGTGACACGAGTGTAACAAACACTTTAAATGTCCTGAAATCTTTCTTAAACAGCTTTGTGCTTGACTTTAACTCATTAAGTGCCTAAGTGACATATACTCAACAACATGGTGTGGTTGTGATGTCACAGTCATGTGACTGTCCCAGGATATGACTTCCCAAAGAGGGTGTTACTTTATTCAGTTTGCATATGTAACCTAAAGCAAATCTGAAAAAAGGTTGTTTCAACAGTGTTTCTAAAGTCACATATTTGATATATAAAGTGTGACAAATATGCAAAAAAAATCTGAAATCAGAAGGGGGCAAATACCTTTGCACGGCACCATACATCTATAGGGATTGTGTCTTTTGCCTTTCTAAGATGCTGGCTCATCTACTCCATCTATCCAATCACATTTTATCTGGCAAATAAAAGTTGAGAGTGCTTCTGCTAGATGGACAGCATGTGTGTGTTGAAATGGTAGATGACCTGTAAATATGGAGATTGACCTGAGATGTGGGGCACATTTCTCCAGTTTAGTTAACAAGGTCTATGCCATGGCAACATGTTTTGGTCATACCCGTTACCTATTAGTAGCACAGTATTAAACTAAACTTGTTTACATATTGGCTCTTTTACATTGAACCCAAATGTTCTGTGTGATCTTTGCATAAATACAATTATAGAAAATCATGGAGCTGTACTATTTCCATTTTGCGACAAAGCAACATACATTTTTAAGACACCGATTTTTGATGGCTCAGTTTAATCAACCACAATCAGGCGTCTTTTCATTGTCACCATGGTCACTCTACATGTTGTAGGACATAAAGGGTAAAGGGGGCATTTAGCAGAAGCTTTTGTCCAAAGCGGCTTACAATCAGTACATTTGTGGGGTTCGACATGTGGACAGTTGGAGGAGGAGGGGGGTATCAAGGGGATCGAACCACCGACCCTATGGTTAGAGGACAAGCCGCTCTACCCACCCGCTCTACCCACCCGCTCTACCCACCCGCTCTACCCACTGAGCTCCTGCCCACTGAGCTCCTGCCGCCCCCTCCAGGACATGGCAGAGGTAACAGCCTATATACGTATCTCAACACACTGTCCTCTTATTGCATCAATAGTGGTAAACTACATTCATAGATTCATAGACCTATATTCATCTCAGTCAGCACCACAAGACAATGTTGACTTGCAGTATGTGAATATAGGTTGCTGATTGTTTCCCTATATAGAAGTCACATGGTATGTGTACAGTCCCTCTCAGCTCTGTGTCACCAACATTGAAGCCAGTCATGCTTTATCTGGTCATTGTGTGGTCACTGTGTGGGAGGCGGGGCTCACGCAGTGGTCATGCCTTTTACAATACATGGCATCGCCCTGCACCCACTGGAATTGCTGCTTGTGGGAGTTTACCACTTTGTAAATTAAGGGTTAGGGTTAGGGTCAGGAAATTAAACCCGTCAATTACACACTCATTTGCATAAATATAACTGAAGTTGCATATTTGTCCCACCCTTTCAATTCCCCAGCACACAAGCTTTCCCACAATCCCTTGCCCCACACGATATTGTGTCTAATAGAAAGAGATTGGGAGGCGTTGGACAGCCCTGCCATGATGGAGTTGTTAAAGTTCACAACATGATGTCTCACAAATGGGCCATGAATTGACAGTCCAACACTGCGGCAGCAGTCTGCACTAATCGCCACAATGCCGGTTTTAGTCTGAATGTGTCCGGCTAATAAGGCTTTTAATAAGTGTTTTTTCCAACAACTGCATCATTTCAGCCCAAAAGTTTACATTTCTGTCAAAAAATATTTAAATAAATTTGACATTCCAATGCAATGAATATTTCTAAGAATTATACTTTAACTGTTTTTTGAAAGGATATACTTGATTATTTTGCCATAATAATATATCAATGTCATAACATGGTCTTAAAATGACAATAATATAGCACTTATTTCTGGGACAATATTGTCCAATAAAAAACTGTGACTGGCACACTGCCTTCTCTTGCATTGTGTATATTGAAAAACAATAGTGTGACACTCATGTGGAAACTGCCAGGAATTTGGGCATAGGGGTTGAAAAGTCTGACTGTCCTTTTGGCATATCAATAGTATTTTAAGTGGACACACTCCAGCTTCTCAGAACTACAGGGTCAAAAAAAACACATGGACATAAACATATACATAGAAGTGTGCACGGTAGTGTCTAATATTTGCTTTTACTTAGTTTGGTGCTATTTCATGTTGTAATCTGTGTATTTAGTTTGGTTAAAGGTATAATTAAAGAATGGGTTTCCTATTCCTAAGAGACATGATCCCGGTCAGAGTCCTGTCTGCATGTCTGCCCAGGAGATGGTGGGGCAGCAGCGCTCCTTGTTGTTTTGTTCTGGGTGTATAGTATATATATCTGTACTTTTCAATATTGTTTGGTTTAGTTGTTTTTAGTTATTTAAATACAGAAATGTTACATACTATACCTTTTTCTAAGTGGTTCCACTCACACAACCTCTCTTAGCTGGCACATGCATTTACTTAACACATGATTGTGCACATGATGATGAATGATTTTAAAACATCCATGATCACCCAGGGTGGATGAATGTTCATATTTACATTTACCATTCACATTTAGCAGACGCTTTAGTCCAAAGCGACTTAACAATCAGTACATTTGTGGGGTTGGACATGTGGCCAGTTGCAGGTGGGGGTTGAACCCAGGGGACGACCCAGTCCACCCACTGAGCTATTGCCGCCCCACATATACCCTCATATACCCACCTCATATGAGGGTCCCTGTTATTCAGCATTAGTATGGGAGCCTGCTTTTGAGTTGCTGCATTTCCTGAAGGCAATCAGCCTGGTGAAGTAACGGAGTTCTAAAACAAACTGTTAATCTTCTCATCAACACACTCATGTGATTCTGTGTCATGCACACGCGATGCATTTGCAACACTTTAAAACCACTGTATCATGGGTTGCTGATTCAGTGACCACACACACACACACACACACACACACACCTTCTCTGCCTAAGTTTCTCTTGAAATATTGCAAAAGTTTTTCTTTATTTAGGAACTGGCTAAAAGATGTCCCACAGAACAGCATGCAGGCAAACATGACCTCTCTACTCGACTGTCAAAGGACCTATAAACAACGGCATCGGTTAAGTTTATTTCATGTGATGCACGTTTCACACCTATGTCAGTTGTTTACGGTTTCGAAAGGTTTGATATTGAACCTCATGGGTGGTTATGTAGCTAACTATATGTTTATCCTGGAGCTGTTGGAGTAGATAAGGAGCACCTCAACAGAGAAGACTCAAGTTGCTTGAATGCTGACCTTGCTGTAAGGCAATTCCCCATCTCCTCTCATTTACCAATGCTGTTCCTCCATCTCCCCTGCTTGTACAACTACTGCTCAAACTCAGCTCAGTCCAGGTCTATTCATGCAATCAAATTGTATTGAAGGGATTTACCTAGCATTTGGGATGATTGTAAATCATCAATCAAGACACCTCCTCTCCCATGGCTGCACTAGTATAGGTTTTCACGTGTTGGGTGAGCAATGCTACCTGAGATCACGGGTTTGACCTCCGGCCACTGTCAACTCCTCCCCTGTCAGTCATGTGAATGCTGGAATGCACAAGTCCTCCTCACTCAGTACCTGCCATCGCAGTCTGTCATCTGCCTCACACACACATTTGTTCACCCCTTCCTTACTCTCTGTGTGTGTGCTGCGTGCGTGCCTGCAAACGTTTTTGTCAATCCGTCAAAGTTTTATTTATGTTGTGTTCAGTCACGTTATGTCACATTACAATTAAATTGGAGGGATAGTTGTATTATTGATGTTATAACAGTGTTTTGAGGCCAATCAAATCCCAATTGAAGGAGCTATGAAAAAAAAACAATGAATGTGAAAGTATAGTGGGTATATTAATGATGATCTTAAATTGTTTTAATGACAACCCGTTAATAAGAGGCAGTTATTGACAATCTAATGAGAAAAGGATTAGATTGAATGAGATCAGGAGTTTACTGTTCATGTCTGTGTGTTATTGATTACATAACAAAAATTAAATTGTGTGGTAGCCCAGTGCTGTTCGTGGTCAAAACAATAATGCTTAAAATAGTTTGCAGAGCATGTTGCACATTGTTGTACCTATACCTTACATACATTACCATTACATTACAGTGTTTCCCATATCATTGGATTCTACTTAGTAGCTGATGGGGATGATGAAAATGTTTTTTGTTGGAAAGATATTCGATATTCACGTTGATTTTCAGTCATATAATGTGAGGTGGTCACCGGTACGAGTCCCGTGTGTCTAGAGGTATATACCTGTCCAGTAGACCGTTGCGGAGCAGCACTTCTCTCCATAGAGCCATCTTTTGGTCAATACGTCTCCACAATAGATGAAGGTACCCTTCACTAAACAATAGCCTAAATGCAATTACACCGGATATGTCTCACGTTTCACAATGTTCCCAACTGATAAAACTCACTGTGAAACCTTTATTTCACCAGGCTAGGCAGTTAAGAACACATTCTTATTTACAATGCCGGCCTGCAGCAGTGGGCTGCCATGTTCAGCAGCCCAGGGAGCAAGTTGGGGTTCAGTGTCTTGCTCAAGGACACTTCCACATGCAGACAGTTTGGAAGTGGGGATCGAGGGGGTCGAACCGCCGACCCTAGTGGACAAGCCGCTCTACCCACTGAGCTACTGCCGCCCCATTTAGACGTGTATCCCACTAGCTCTGTATAGAATACAGGTTCAGCGGACTTGACACAGACTGCATATAATACAGATTAAACTGACTCCCTATGTGTACATTGGTGCAATATATCGCAGACTTTTTTCACACCTAAACAAGCGCCCACAAAACAAATACACTATTCAGACCTTATTAGAGTGTTTTTCTTTAATGTTGGTCTGTGGGTCTTATACAGTACAATTAGAGGGTAAACACTGGTGTGGGGTGTCTTCAGGAAGGACAAATGTACCACATACGTCAGCAGCTTGTGACTTGGGGATTTGTTGGTCACCAAAGCTACTTATTTTTATTCACACTGTATCTGTGGAGACGTATGGTTATTGCCTGAATAGCTCTTGTTTTTTTTTTTTTTTTGAACTGGTAAGTTTTTTCTCCCACCATATATGTATGGTGGGAAGAGAAGGTCCCTCAAGATGTTGGGACCATTTTGCCGCTACGGGGCACTATAATCTATGTCAACATTTTCCTAAAGCTGGGAAAGTTGTGTGATTGCAGGGTAAACTGGTTGGTAGGGAATGTAAAAGCTGAACCACCACTTTAGTATTCTTCCCTATGGGCCCAGTCCTCCTGCTCAGTGTTCAAGTCACATTTGTCAAGTCATAGTTTTAGCTACAATAATTATGTTGCATGAATAAACATTGTAAAAACCTATGAACATGTTTTCATAAAAACCCACACCTGTGTTGGATAGAAAGTGAAAACGGAGAGTTTTCTATTGTAATGTAATCAGTGTAAACAAATCGGCCCTTTTTTTGGTCTGAAGGAAGAACAGCTATTGGCATTTTGTTAAACAACCAGTCCTACTTGTGATTCAGAAAGGAGAAAAAAATCACTGTCACCAGTAGGTCTAGAGCAATCCAGGAGCCACTGATTGCTGTGTAGGCTGTATACCACTTGTGTCAGAGTAACGGTTTAGATTATTTCTATGTAATCATTTTGGCATCCTAATGCTTTGTCTTTACCAAGGTAAAACCCATTCAGCTGTTTTGATTTCCCTGTTGCTCCCAAGTTCCTCAAGTAAGTTGAATGTAGCTTAGGGGTTCCCCTGTTTGGAAACCTTGTTCCCTGTTTATTGTTGGCAGCTTACTAGTTGGGACTGCATCCCCAGCTTGGATCTTTGGGCCGGAAGATGCATTTTCTAACCAATCCTATGAAAAGGAAGGGACATGATCACATGCATGGTCACGCTGCATGAGCAGATGCATGATCACATTATTTATTTTTTCTAACAAGAGTATTGCTGATGATTGGATATTAGTGTAGCACTTGTGCCCAGCAATAGAGGTGTGTGTGTGTGTGTGTGTGTGTGTGTGTGTGTGTGTGTGTGTGTGTGTGTGTGTGTGTGTGTGTGTGTGTGTGTGTGTGTGTGTGTGTGTGTGTGTGTGTGTGTGTGTGTGTGTGTGTGTGTGTGTGTGTGTGTGTGTCTCACACTCATGCACACACAGCTAACACCGATCACCTGACAGTCTCATGTTGTGTGAATTTTGTTCACTGCTATTCTTAGAAGCTTCTTTAACAGAGAGAGGGAAGGGTGGGAGATAGAGGGGTAACAAAGAGAGAGCTTGTGAACAATTTTGACACAAACACAAGGATGCCCAGGTAGGAGCAAGCTGAATTGATCTAAACCATCAGAATGTGCTTAAGAGCTTGATGGAATGATGGTACTAGTGGAAGGGAAGTTGGCTGTATGCAAGCTTAAATCTGTGTCGGTTGGGTGTGCGACTGTTTGCAGTCAGTCGTGTGAAGCAGTGTTGTCTTTGTGGCAGGGCTTGGCAATAGTGTAGATTGATACTTTCAGTGTGGTTAAGTTATGTAACATGGGAGAGGGCTTATGGCTCAGGGTGATGCTGTTCAGTGACCACCAAGAGGTATTGGCGGTGTGGTGGTCTATGTTTGGCTTCAAAGCTGTCTTTATGTATACAAAAACAACCTTACAAGCGTTTCATACTTAACATATGACTGCAATAACCTAAAGTTTGAAATCGGCTTGGACAGTTATTGAATGTATAGAATTGACTTGAATGTAGTCTTATGATGAAGTGTGTGGGTTGTACTAGTGATGATTGATGGTACATCCTTCAGGCAGGTCAGGCGTTACTTTGTGAAAAACTCGTCATGTCACATGTTTCTTATGGTACTCTTCATACATTTCCTTCTCCTCTTTTTCTTTTGCTTGCTTGACATTGTCCTCTCTTCTTTCAGTTGCGCTCTGTTATTGACATTGTTCATTTGAAAGAGTCCCTTTACCTGTGATACCGTTCTACACTGCAGTCTTCCTGTTTTTTTCTCCTGTTTCATAATTTGAATTTCCAAACTCTTGTGTGTCCAGAGAAAGCAGGATGATTCAAGAGGTAAACCTACGCCCGAGCCCATGGCTTTAGATGTTTTTTCTTTCACTTTGGTAACAGATAAAAATCCAGTTTCACTTTTCGACTTATGGGCGACTGAAGCACTTGCACAAGTCCATACAGCATTAGGTGATTATTAAGACTCCTGTATTCATTTCTTACTAAACATACAGTTCTCTTCCTTATAGAGTTAGAATTATAGTCATTTTGGTGAAAACCAACGATTCTGCACAGAATGCAATCGGACACTTTAGCGCCAGGCATGTATGAGGTCATCCACTGGGCAGCCCTTGTCTCAATCAAGACGAGGGTATAGAACCCCCCCCCCAAAAAAAAAAAATACCAACATGAAATTAAACTCATGTTGAGTTTAATCTCCTTCAGAGCCAGTTGTTTGCTTACCAAACCCTGTCATCACCCTAATGTAGTGGCGCTTCTGAGTAAGTCATGCATATCCTTGTTTTGTGTGTTGATGTCTCAGTTCATGATGAACCGAGACATTGGCCAACAGCATTGACCATATGGTGAATATCAAGCCATACAATATGTACACATTATGAACCTATATGATGTCCCGCTCTAACAACGGTAACCAACGATGCATCAGAGATGAGAGTGGACATGGTTTTGTCTCCATTCTGTTGTGCATGCCACAAAATGTGTTCTATTCAAACTATTCCACACCCCCCATTCCTTTGTGAACCCTGATCTTGGGGCTTCCCCTCCCACAGCCTGCCTCCTCATAAAATACTATATATAGATGAGCTGCATTGTCTGATGGCGTGACACATCAATCCCTCTAGTCTAGCCAGAGAAAAAACATGTCCCTGGCAATCAGTCTTTCCATCCTGTCTCCTGTCACTGGTTTGATGTCATTGCACACAGGCCAAGTTTTCCTCCAGAGCAGAGAAATACAAGAGGTTTCCATCATGGTACTGTGTTGATTCCCATTATGCTATCCCTTGATCCAACACAGTCTTACGGCAGTTTGTGAAATAGTCACGAAATGTAATCTATTGTTTTGTGTACATGGACACAAATGTCCTTTTTTTTCATGACACTCAGCACGACTTTCAACTAATGTATTTCAATGGAAGTATCTTTCGTGCCTGCACCACGTTTTTACAGTGAATACTACAGTACCCATGAGCCTTTTGGTGCCAGCTAAAGCTGCCCGAGGACCCGCCACCAGTTCTCTTTTAATGATATGCTAGCCCTAGGATATCATTGTTAGGGGTTAGCGTTAGCGTTAGGTTTAGGGTTTAGGGGTTTGGGTTAGGGTTTGGGTTATAATGAAAGTCATGCTGAGTGTCACGAAAAACTGTGAAATTGGTGTCCATGTACAGGAATCAATAGATTAGGACTATTTCATGACTGTTTCACGAACTGCCACGAGACTGGGTTGCTTGATCAGAGGCTTTATTATGGCATGCTACAGAACCAAACAGTTGATGTGCTTGTAAAGGTCTAGCAAACAAGGTAAAATATTTACGGCAATATTGTTGTAAATGTAGTTTAAATGTTTAAATGTAGTCAATTGAAAGTGTTTGCTAAATGACGGGTAGCCCCTGTCTATATATTGAGTTATGTTAATAGCAACATGACTATACACATTTCTAGTGTTATCCATGTTATAGTTTGGAATAATAATGTGTAATAAGTTTCTAAGAAATTACAAGAGGAGAGGAAGGTAGACATTACTTGGCTGGTCAAGGTCAGTTTTGCTCTTCCTGAGGCACAAAAATACCACAATTTAAAACCCACTTTCTTATGATGACTCTTTATTTCATGTTTTATAGGTCTGTCACAAACCACATGTGATACTTGTCTGCAACATGCAGAGAAAACACAGAGGTAAATGTGATTGACTTTCGATTTATATAATTTATATAACAAAATTAATTTAAAAGATTGTTATTGTAATTTCCCAGCTTGGGATCAATAAAGTATTTCTATTTCTATTTCAATATGGATGACAACGCTACATATCAGAACCTGGATATGTGTTAGCCTTAGTAGCTGTCCATACCATTCTATATAATCAGGGATCTGTTAGCCTTAGTAGCTGTCCATACCATTCTATATAATCAGGCATCTGTTAGCCTTAGTAGCTATCCATACCATTCTATATAATCAGGGAACATCTCACCTGGTTACAGCCAGAGGACCAAGCAATGGGTTATGAGGATAGTTCATGGATCTCACATGCACAACTTCAGAGCATGCCATGAACTTGTCATTGCATGAAGATGTGACCCTACTGTTGCCTACAAATGGTGGACAACCACTCTCAAGCTCCTTGAGCCTGCTCTTGCACCAAATATTGCAGCAGTTACAAAAATATCCAAAGAGGAAGCAACTGGGAAAAAAACAGTCCCGATTTCCAAAGTGACTGTCCTGTGAGCTTCTAACCATGCAGGACATTGATTCTCTTGCTTTCTTTAAAACCTGGAAATGAACCCTGGCATTTACATAAACTTTGTTTTTCAAATGTGTAATAACTATTGTGTACTATGCATTGATATTTCATCTCTTCATTTTGGTCTTTGTAAAAATTCCTGCTCTATGGTAGCCTGGCTGACGCGTCCACATCTCGATGAGATGGTGGTCTGGGAACTAGGTGTGCATTTTCTCGTATTTGAGGCGTGTTTTACGAATGCCTAGAGCCGTTTATTGGGCGCTACGAATGTCTATCAAATGGCGTCTGGTTCTTCACATGCTGCTTTGCGCGCGATTCATAGCCAATTGCTACTAAAAATTAGCTACTAAAATTACATTAATTGCTACAAAAGCTACGTAATACACTTTCTAAGGCTGCATCGAACGGTAACGTTGTGTCTGCTGCCATGTTGGATTAACACGCTACAAGCTTCGGTGTCGCGCATAGATGTCTTCATCGTCTTGCTGCCCCCCGTTCTGTGATTGGTTCCCTAACTCAGGGGAAAATAAGGGCGGTGGTTTCCAGGCTGTCTTTGCAGTGAGAATGAAATCGCGCGCAAAGCAGCATGGGAATTCCCAGGCTAGCTCTATGGCTGTTTCTGTTAAGGTTTTGTGTAATTGTCTTTTTTCCATAACGGGGTGAAATAGGGTTGTACACCCGACCCCAATTTTTTATTCCTTCTCATGTAGAAAACAGACCCCAAAGACAACAGTTTTTTACATTCTGGCATAAATTGTTATTTTCAACCATATATCACCCACTCCCTCCCAAAAAACTTAATTTGTATATATATTGGAAATGACTTTATTCACACCAAATTATTTGCAAAATATTTATATAAAAAGTTCAGGATTGCATCGGCCACTAGAGCATACTCTCTGAACTGACTATTGGGTGCAGGATATGTGTCTCTTAAGTGATGTACGAAACAGGCAAGCAAGACAATATGGTTTCCTTGGACAAATTCTCCCCTTGTAAGACCCGACAAACATTGATAAGCAGCTGATATTGTCTGCAAAGAGCAAAAGACAGGAAATAAGGTGGTAATTCATCAGGAGGCTACTAGTACTGCTCATATACTGTCACATTAGCATCTATTGTAAAGACAAATACAGTGATTATTGTTCAGAAGTCAGAAAGATGTTTATTGCCAAGTAGGTTTGCACAAGCACATAGAATGAATTTGACTTGGTGGATGGTGTGTGACAGTAAACAATCAACCACCAAGGGCTGGGACGGTATGGGTTTTTTCTTCCCACGATGAAGAAGGAACTCATTCCTTGGTTTTTCAATGCCCATAATGTATACAATTTATCAATACTAGCCTGTAGCATGTTGAACCACCATCTTAACCCAGCTTCACTATGTAGAAGCTCTTAGCTGGAAGCGATTCACATCTCCATTCATGCAAAGTATGAATGGCTATAGTTCTCACCAACTTGAGTCGATATTCTTCATTTGTTCTTACAATACAGTGAAACCTTCGTACTCTAGCGCTTCTCAAGTCGCACAAATTGCTTCTCAAACAAAAAATTTGATGACAAATTTCTGAACTCGTACACTTTGGTGACGTGGGGGTGCCGAGTTGAGCATCAGTACATCATGGAATCTGTTCGGAGTAGACTCGCACTCCAACGGCCTTTGTTCTCTGCATCATTATTTGCTACTCTGTGGCTCTTTTTCCATTTGAACATATATTTACTGTATACCTAAGCCCTCATTCATGCCTCCAAAGAAGGGAAGTAGTGCTGGTGCTAAGGAAAAGTGGAAAATAGTGCGTACAATGATTGAGTTGAAGAAGGAAATCATCTGGAATGAAAATGGGATGTACTGTCTGATAGTGCTTTGCTTTATAACATGCCCACATCGACAATATGTACGATTTTAAAGAATAAAGAAGTGATAAAGATCTTCATTTTATTTTATTACTGTTTATCCAGGTTAAATGTACGATTTTATACATGATCTACTATGTGTGAAGGTCTAAATATCTAGGGCTCTGGAATGGATTAATCCATTTTACAATCCATACATTACTTAAAAAAGTTTCAGTTTTCGAACAATTTACAAATGTAACAGCCTTTTGGAACAAATTAAATTTGAGTAAGGTTTCACTGTAATTATATAATTTAAAAGATTAATGAAGGTTTAGATTAAACGTTTTAATTTGACAATATTTGCTTGCAAACCAATATAGCTTGTTGAAACAGGACAATTTCTTTCAGATTAGTCTTGTTCGAAAGACTAGACAGGATTCTTCTTTGTATTATTATTCAGGAGTGGTCCTCTAGCGTCTATAGCTCATCCCTTGATTGTGCAAAAGTTTTCAAATTTGTAACCAACTTTTGTATTCCGGGTAAACGGGTCACCAAAAAGTTTGGTAACAGTCCTACATATAGGGGGTGTTTTGGTACCAGTCCTACACATAGGGGGTGTTTTGGTACCAGTCCTACACATAGGGGGTGTTTTGGTACCAGTCCTACACATAGGGGGTGTTTTGGTACCAGTCCTACACATAGGGGGTGTTTTGGTACCAGTCCTACACATAGGGGGTGTTTTGGTACCAGTCCTACACATAGGGGGTGTTTTGGTACCAGTCCTACACATAGGGGGTGTTTTGGTACCAGTCCTACACATAGGGGGTGTTTTGGTACCAGTCCTACACATAGGGGGTGTTTTGGTACCAGTCCTACACATAGGGGGTGCTTTGGTACCAGTCCTACACATAGGGGGTGTTTTGGTACCAGTCCTACACATAGGGGGTGTTTTGGTACCAGTCCTACACATAGGGGGTGTTTTGGTACCAGTCCTACACATAGGGGGTGTTTTGGTACCAGTCCTACACATAGGGGGTGTTTTGGTACCAGTCCTACACATAGGGGGTGTTTTGGTACCAGTCCTACACATAGGGGGTGCTTTGGTACCAGTCCTACACATAGGGGGTGCCTTCATTCACAGTCAGAACAAAGTCAAAACGATCGGGCGGTGGAAACGGCGGCAGCGGTGTACAGGCCTAATTTTATATGCTGAACATGTTAGGACATCATGGACCCATAATGTCTGTCTAGATAGATTTCTCTGTACAGTGAAAGTTTCATCGGTGCTGAGCAGAGACCCAGAGAGCATTTTTCACACTATATCCTTCATGTGGATGGAGAGATATTAGGTTGAAAATCAGCAGAATGTTCCTTTAGACACATTTTAAATTTGGTTTAAATTTGGACTGTTGGAAGCCGCCACAAATGGAGGGGAAAGAACCCAGCTCAAATGATGTGTTCCGCATGCTTCCTTGACAAAGGATTTACCTATATAGCATACATACGGTTAATATGAGCCAATTATAGTTCATGACAACCAAGTGAATTTAGTGTGTCTGCAGTCAAAAAGGAACATAAGGCATCCCAATAGGCCAACGTGTACCAAATAATATCTTACATTCACTTTTTGAAATTGTCTCTGTTGTGCACACCATTAAAACAGCAGTCCCTGTTCACATGAATTCAATCCATTTGCCACCTCTACCTGTATGTATGTATGTAGTATTTTTGAACATAATAATAATAATAATAATAATAGATTGAATTTATATAGCGCCTTTCAAGGAACTCAAGGTCGCTTCGCAAAAAGGGGGGAGTAAGAGTGTGTATGTAAAGTGAGTCAATCAGTACGTTTACATGCAGCAAGAAATTCAAATTTCTGATCGGATCAGATAATGACATGCGTAAGACCGGATCACTTGTCCGAGTATACATGCCGTTCAGGGAATTGGATTAACAGCCGGAGCGTGGCTGACTCCGGACGCTGTGTGGCGCTATGCGCATGTGCAGAATGGTGATGCGTATGCGCAGAATGCAAAATCCGATTCAGATCCGATTGCTGAGTATACATGCCGTTAAAAGTCCGACTATGATCGATTTATCCAGGTGTAGTTATCCGATTTTAGATGTCCGAAATAGGTCCGAAGTAGGTCCGAAGTAGGTCGGATTAAGGTGTTTACATGCACTTAAAAAGTCAGAACGATGTCTTATACGATTAGAAATTCGAATTTCTTGCTGCATGTAAACGTACTGAGTGTAAATGCACAGGCATTAGGGTAGTGTGTGTGTGTACACAGTAGGGGGGGGGTCAGAGGCCATAGGGACACCATTGAGTGTCCTGTGGTTTAAGAGTGGCAGTGAAGGTCTGTTACTCTACATATAATAGTGTCTGTGTATCTGAAATGAGCTGTAATGGCCCATGGAGCACCTTGGCACCACTGTTGCCATGCTAATTGACAGCATCCACCTAAAAACTACAAGCTACTCTCAGCAGTTTTGTTTCGTATGTCAATCCCTTTCTGTCCATGTGTGTGTGAATGTGAACGGGTTTGTTTTCAGTGTGATCGCTGGGATCAAATTGCGCAGTGGTCTCTGAGATTTGACCAACACCTCTTACACAGCAGAGACACGGTAGAACAGAGGTGCCCTGACATTTTGGAGGGGTTAATGTTAACAGAGAACAAAGCCGTAGATGAAGACACATCCAGTACGTTACTCTACCATAGGATTGAAACCATGCCTTTCCCCTCTCACTCTAGCTGGCCCGTCACCCAGCTGGAGCCCAGCCGGATCCGCCTGGTGGTGTACCAGGACTGCGAGCGCCGCGGTCGGAACGTCCTCTTTGACTCCAGCGCCAAGAAGAGGGCTGCCGAGGAGACACCCGTCACGGTGAGTTCTCCGCTCGGCATCAGGATCAGGTGGAACCGGCCTGCAGGGTTCTGGGGATAAGAACCACAGTTCCGTTTCAGGGACCTAGGAAGAAGTGAGGTATAATATTGAGGTCCAGATGGCAGGTGGGGCGTTGGGGCTCCTTTTTTCCTTTCACACCTTGCATTCTGTTTTTTAGGTCTATTGATTGAAATGAGTGTGTGTGCCAACAGCGTCAACATATTTTTTCAGCTATCGAGGAAGTTGTATTGATTAGGATATTTAAAAAAACAAATGAATATTTCCTCTCTGTGCTCAATTTGTTGTGAAAAGGCAACACACGGATTAGACTTGAATAGTATAGTAGAATAGTAACTACAATAAAAAACACTTTCTATGCTGCAACTAGCTGACATAAAACACAAGGACATGCAGAGATGAAGATGACAATGAGGTTCTGGTGGGCCAGACAGAGAAGAGACTGAAAGTGAGAGGTAAAGGGGACATGAAGGAGGAGACACAGTTAGTGTGTCAGCCTGAGACCCCGGCTGAGGGAAGCAGGTCCTAGGACCTGCAGGGGAGTTGGACTGCTGTCACCTTGTGGAAATGAATCTGTCACAAAGACACTGACTCATCGCTGTCCCCTTTCTCGCTCAGGTTAACAAAAACTACAGTTTTTGTTAAACAGTTTATGAAAGTTTATGAAACATAAACTGTCAGTTTATGTTTCATAATGCAGCTAGTGTATCAAGGAGTGAAGGAAAGTTGTTTATTGTGAGAAAAAAACCCCTGTATTTTTCCTGAAGCTACAGATGTTTCACATACACATGCATGCACACGCCCACATGACTCAAACAAGTAATACTAGTTATAATGAGCTATTTGGAATAGCTGTGGATACCTATTGTTATGTAGATTCTTATTATTCTTCTGGATTGGTAATGCCTTTAGCTCAGCCCTTGATTTTACAAAAGTTTTCAAATTTGTAGCAGGTCTCAAAATGTTTGGTATGGGCTATGAGACCCTGTTGGAGGCATAGTTGAGTCTAGGAGTAATGACCTGCAGTCGCTGGGGTGGGCAGTGCATGGCCTGACAAGACCCTTTGGGACTGCTAGCAGCATTAGTTGTTAATACTATTGTTAATAACATATTTTTCAAGTGCTGCTTTAGTACTACTTTAGTGCTTTAGAGTGTGCAGTGTTTAGTGGGTTGGAAGTGTACGTCAGAGGGGAGGAACTTGTTGTGGAACTGGTTGTGCTTATCAGCAGCATTAATGGCATCAGCTGACGGGACACGTGGAAGCAGCATTCTTCTGCTCTCACATGACATCCCTGTCACTCTCTCACTCGCTTTCTATCTCTTTTTGACTCTGCTATCCGTTTGTCTGTCCACCCCCTAGTGTACATTGGTTTCTATGTAGTGCCTCAATCACTCACTCACTCAAAGCTATTTACACAAAGACACACATGCCCTACTGACTCCTTTTTATAATCATAGTACTCGGTCTATTTGCTCTTCTGTATGCTCAACTTGACCAGTGGATCACAAAAATCCATTAGTGTCTGTGTGTCTGTGTCTGTGTGTCTGTGTTTCTGTGTGTGTCTGTGTCTGTGTGTGTGTCTGTGGGTCTGTGTCTGTGTGTCTGTTTGTCTGTGTCTGTGTCTGTGTCTGTGTGTCTGTGTGCGTTGCCGTTCTGCAAGGTTCCCGGCTTGGCCTGCCATTATTTTTTTGTTTTTTTTTAAGAGAAAGAAGGGAAATGAGGGGGTGAAAATCCAGCAGAGAAAGGGAGGGGGAGAGGCTTGTGAACGTAGGAGGGAGATAAAGGAGGGAGGGAGAGATTGCAGTGTTACTCACTCACGAGTTCCAGGGAGGTCACATGATGGGACAGTCACATGCTCCTGGCCTTGTTCTGTCTACATGCTTTAACCACAGAGCACGCAGCAGCACACACTCATACTGAGTCTTATTCACTAACACTTTTGAAGTATCACTGGGATTGCTCAGAATAATATCCCCCGTTTGGTTATTAATTATTCAATAGATTGACACACAGTTTATGTGTGTGAATTGGCTTTGCATGAATATACTGTGTTTCTCCGTTATTTTTAAACCAGAGTTGTGATTATTATCACAATTATTTCTGTGTGTGTTGTGCATTTCAAACTATAAAAACAGTCACAAGGCTTGGCAGCTCTTGTGGTTCAACAAGACCAATGGTGTTGCCTGCGTATATATTTCTGTTTCATCAGACCAAAGTGACTGTGGTTCACTTTGTTGTTCAACGCATTTCACAACAGGACTGCATTGTACAACACACGTGTGTGTGTGTGTGTGTGTGTGTGTGTGTGTGTGTGTGTGTGTGTGTGTGTGTGTGTGTGTGTGTGTGTGTGTGTGTGTGTGTGTGTGTGTGTGTGTGTGTGTGTGTGTGTGTGTGTGTGTGTGTGTGTGTGTGTGTGTGTGTGTGTGTGTGTGTGTGTTCTACAGAGAATGTGTAGCGAGGGCCAGACAAAAATGTTTGGAAAGTGCTGCCAGCTGCATCCGACAGGGGGCAGCAGCAGCTCCCTGGACAGCGCCTCCTCTTGTGCCTCAGAGATCCGCGACAGCAAGGAGCAGGGCCTCCGCTTCCAGGTGTCACATTGCTTGCACACGCTTTTCACCTCTGGTGCACATCTTTCATATTGTGTGCTAATCGGCATGTAGAGAGGCGGTCATCTCTAATCAGGTGTAAAGATACAGCACACACAGATTCATACACAACAGATTTGTAATTGCATGTTCCTTTTTTCAAAAACATCACAGGCTACCAACTAAACTAACTTCTCTTGCGTTGCTGGAGCATCCAATCCAATTTTTCCAATGTTATGCTATTGTTGTTCTTCTTGTCCCAACACACTGTGCCTTCATCTTCTCCTCCTCTTCCTCTGCACAGGGCCCCCGGTGCTCGTCAGACGTGGTGATGCTTGGGGAGATGATGTTTGGCTCCGTGGCCATGAGCTACAAGGGCTCCACACTGAAGATACACCAGATTAGGTCAACCCTCTCTCTTAATCCATTGTTCCTGTTTACACAGGCCTTTTGAATCTCTCTTCAAATGGAAAACGGTTTTGAGAACGCAATATAAAGAGAAATGTAGACAGACGTCAAAAATACTTCCTTGGGTGGTGTATGCTGTATTCAGTCTAGATTGAAGGTCTAAAATTAGATTCCTATTAGATTTCTGCTCTAGGCATAAGCTGTCATGGATGCGTTGTCAAGTCACATGCTTAATTTATAGGTCACCCAATATATATCCAAAGTGATAAGAAACCTTACTGCACTCTTTGAGTCCTAACCCTTTGGTTCTGTTATTGGATGTGATGCTCAGCATCATCACTACATCACCGCCTCTACGCCCATTCTGACATTGTGTGACCCTGAAACTTGTATGTGCGTGCGCATATCAAGCTGTGATCTTTTCTAAACATCCCCTCCATCTAAACAGGTTGAGACAGTTCTTAAAGTGATGGTTCGGAGTAAAATTCAGCCAAATACCCCCTCAGATGCATTTTTAGCGACGGTCAATATTGGTCAAGTTTAAGGGTATCAGCCGAATGGCTTAGTATTGGAGTGTCCGGTACACTGTGTATATCTCGTAAATTACCCCACTAATAATGCATGGATTGTTACCCAACTTCTGTAGTAGTACATCTATGGTCTGTACTCACAAAACGAGGCATTTTAAAGTTTGTAAGTACATCAGGAGTTTATTTAAAAGAGCACTTTTCTGAAAGCTTCAACTAGCTGTTGCTAAGGCTACCGCTGCGTCGACGTCTCTTCTGTCTTTCCGGATAAGTTCGTAAAAGTCCTCTTCAAAACTCACAAGTGTAAGGAAAAAGTTAGTGAATTCAACACTCCATCTAATTTCAAGTATTCAATTATTCCAGTTGTCGATGGAGTGTTGAATTCACTAACCTTTCAATCCATGCATTATTAGTGGGGTAATTTACGAGATACACAGTGTATCGGGCACTCCAATACTAAGCCATTCGGCTTATACCCCTAAACTCGATAAATATTGACCGTCGCTAAAAATGCATCTGAGGGGGTATTTGGCTGGATTATTGGTGGAAATTACCTCAGGGTGAATTTTACTCTGAACCATCACTTTAACCTGCTGTCCCTTTGTGTAGATAGATTATTATTCTATGTATTTATCTAGATGCAATCTAGATTAAAACATTTTTTTAATCGTTTTTTGTGTCAGATTCAGAATATTTTCAGAAATGATCTGTAGTACTAATCTGATCTTTGTCTTGTTCTACCCTTTCTTAAATATAAAAACAGGTCCCCTCCTCAGCTAATGTTGAGCAAGGTCTTCACGGCCAGGACTGGAGGTAGTGTCTATGGAAGCCTAAACATGTAAGCACACACACACACACACACACACACACACACACACACACACACACACACACACACACACACACACACACACACACACACACACACACACACACACACACACACACACACACGCACACACTCAGTGCACATGTGGGAACACTACACCTCATTTCTCTCTTTATTTGGCTCTCATCTAATGTTTGTATTACATTTTTCATATGGTCAAGACTTTTTTTTTGTTCCACACTTTCTTTATTGACTGACATTTTATTCTCACAAACATCTTTGTTTATCAATTTGTCATTGGATTGTCTTTCTTGCTCTCTTACTCTCACGCTCTCTCCCTCTCTTTCTGACAGGTTACAAGACAGCCTTGAGTTCATTGGACAGGATTCTAACAACATGAGGCCCGATCAGAACAACAGCCTCCATGGAAACATAGGTAACTGTGACAACCCATGCCCAGCAGATCCCAATCACCTCGATTTGCTTTTCTTTAAACATGGTTAAAATCCTTTCCCAGTTGTGCCCAGTAATGTAGCTTGTTGGTTCAGTTCACATGTGTAGCTAAGAGAATGCTGTTTGAAAGGGAGGGTTGAAGCTCCTTCCTCTTTGTCAATATTATGCAAATGAGTGGAGAGAACTCCCCAACAGTGAACAACAGTGAACAACAGTGAACAACAGTGAACAACAGTGAACAACAGTGAACAACAGTGAACAACAGTGGTGTCTTATCAGTTCTAAAGGCCCACACCTTTTCAAAATCATTTGCTGATTATATTAATATTTATATTGAAGTGATTCAGTTTCATAGTTCAGATGTCCAAGACAATATTGGAGTGACAATCTTAAAAATGTTGGTTTAGTTGTATTGTGGCAACACCTATGGCAATACGCAGTAACTTCTCCCAGATATCTAAACAGTGTGGCTTTTGTGATGTCAGTTAGCTGGCAGTTAGTTCACTGGCAAGGCTATCAGAAAGCAGACCAAAAGGACTCCGCTTCACACACAAGTGAGTTAAAGAGAAGTCTGTTGCGTTTGCGCTGCCCCTCTTCTCTTAGAGACCCTCTTTGATGGAAAAAGCATGTGCATTTGTCACTGTGCGTTGCTTGTGATTTTTTTTTCTTGAAAATATTGCAACCGACTCCCAATTCGTAATATTCATAGTACTGCAAATACAAGGGCTTTCATCTGTTCACTGTTGTTTCCTCATTCAACGACATATAGTGACTATATACTGACATTTATTTACGCAAACTATAAAACTTGTCCAGAATGTATTTATTTCTAAACTGTTGCAGACATTTTTCCTTTCCTCCTTGAGACCAATACTCTTTCTGACTTATATCTAGACAAGTCTATGAAGCCTCTAAGTGTATTTTTAACTCCATGTATCAATAATATTTCAGTAACTGATAATACTTCCAAGGGGTTGCTCCCAACAATGTTTTTGTCTGCTTCACTAACTGAGGTTCATGTCTTTTGATTTGTCTTGTCTCCCCCCCCCCCCCCCCCCCCCCCTCCGTGTTATGATGTCACCCTGCTGTGCAGGACTCTCTCAGCTCTGCAGTCCTCGCCGGGCCTACTCAGAGCAAGGCCCCCTGCGGCTCATCAAGAGCGCGTCTTTCTTTTCAGGTCGGCCCCTGGCCCACGTGTGCAGAGCGCTGCAGTGGCAGCATGTGCCTGTTGCGCTCTCTAGATAGAAGAGCACGCGGCTTGTGTAGCAATAGTGATTGCAGTAGGAGGTGGTGGTGGTGGTGGTGGTGGTGGTGTTTGATGCATGGCTGCTTAGTCGCAATGAGTGACTCCTCTTATTTGTATTGATATCCGTGCATGCCATTGTGTCATACCCTGGGGGAGATAATAGTTGCACATCCAATTAATTTGATTCTCATTTATGTTTATTTAATATGTTTAATCACCAATTGGTGTGGGGTCATTGTACTATAGATGGGTTTTTACCATGTCATAAGATATTGAGCCAATATAATAGCAGATTAGTATTGTCAGATTCTTGGAAGTAATTGGCTGAGCTAATTGGCTAAGCTAACAGGGTGAAAGCCCTTTACATTTACATTTAGGGCATTTAGCAGACACTTTTATCCAAAGCGACTTACAAAGAGTACATTTGTCATAAGAAGGTGCAACATTTCATTGCTGCTATTACAGTAAGAAAGTCAAGTTCTTACTGTATTAGCAGTAAGAACTTGAGTAAGAACTATTAGCAGAACAAGTTTCAAGCATTTCAATTGCTAGGTTAACCACTGCTAGTATACAACATCTCTGACTAAGTGCCAAGTTACAAAGAGTGATTAAAGTGCCTTTAACATGCAACTGCTATCTCACCTCAATCTGGGCTGAAACAATTCGGAACTGCATGCATAAAGCATGATGTTAGATGTGTTTAATGTTGCCAGCGGCAGTTGTATGTGTTTGCTCTTCCCCAATCTTCTATCCCTCAACTTTGTGGTATTCTTTGTATAGTTAAGCCAAGCGAAGCCACTCTAAATATTTTGTCCTCGTAAGCGTGCATGAAACATTACAGAAGTGAACATTGAACAACTGATGTTTGTCACATTTGCCACATTTTTCAGAAGAAAAACCTAGGTGGGAATGTATTTTCTTCCTTCGCCCCTTTTCCACAGCCTGTTGAAGGCAAGACGTTGTGCTGTTATTCCCCCTCTTCTGTATGAAACATACAAACACGGAACGGGGGGCATTGTTGTTCCACCTCTGAGCAGGCAGCATGGTGGGATGGGTGAAGGTTGGATGATGTGTTCTGTGTGTGACACTGGGGGATTTAACCATCCCTGAAGAAGAAAGGCACTATTTAACCCCTGGGTCACCAGTGTCTAGAAGGTCTACCTTTCTGCCTGGCAGCGGTCCCTGCTTCTCTTTCATTTCTCCAGTTTCTGATTTGACACGCACGCTGCTCTCACCATTCCACCATTGTTGTGTTATACATCAACATGTTGTATGCACAGCAACACTCTGTTCACCCGCCATTATGTTATGGAAGCAATGTCGCTGCAATGTTGTTACACGTAATGCCTCTGATTCTGGGGGAAAAAAGCAAAGCTAGCATAATAATAGACCTTCTTTATGGCAATATCTCTGACTCTGTGTAAGAAGGAGGACTGTGCTCCACAAAATAAGACTGGGAACCAGAAAACCCAGCGAGCTCATGTTTGATTTGCTCTGGCATGTGTATCCCCCTGGTTCAGACAGACGTACAGCAGAGCTGGCTCATGTCGGGCCAATCACAACCAAGTACAATATGGGGTGGGCTTGAGACGCTGACGGTACAGAGGGGTACCCTATCTACTCCTACAGGAGCACTAGGAGTAAATAATACAGATGGCTGATGTGGTGCACATGTTGTTGCTCTTGATTGTTTGTAGGTCTTTCCAGTTGCGTCCAGAGGAGTTTAGCTCAGTGCCTGTTGATAACGGCCCTCGGAAAACAAAGTGAATGAAAATGAAGTGAGGGGTTCCAGACGTGTAGGCATATGCAAGGTGGTCTGCTGATGTCGTCACAAAATATTATGTCATAGTGGCACATTTTGGGGTTTTTTCACATCCAATTTACTCCGTTTTGTGGCTTTGACTTAAGTTCTCACTTAAGATGCTAGAGGATGGGGAAACAAAGTGTATTATGTTGGCAACAGCTTTCTCCAAACTAAGTTAAAACTATGTGTGTGTCTTTAGCTTTAGCTTCAACCAGGATCAACTAGTTTTGTCCACTTTGAAATGTTTTGGTTTAGCAGTCCCCTCCAGTGTACAGTAGGTTGGGTTCATCTTGTCCCCTCCAGTGTACAGTAGGTTGGGTTCATCTTGTCCCCTCCAGTGTACAGTAGGTTGGGTTCATCTTGTCCCCTCCAGTGTACAGTAGGTTGGGTTCATCTTGTCCCCTCCAGTGTACAGTAGGTTGGGTTCATCTTGTCCCCTCCAGTGTACAGTAGGTTGGGTTCATCTTGTCCCCTCCACAGGCCCCTTGTCTCTCCTCCTTGGACCAAAGAGATGAAACCTCTGAACTCAGGCAGGATCCCACCAGGAGTATGTTGTATTCAGTAAAAGTACCCCCTAGGCCATCCTTAAAAATATTTCTGTATGCAGTAACAACCAAAAAATGATATAAAAGGGTCGGTAGGTAGGTCTATTTTTTTTTCTCAAAATTCAAAGTAAAAAAAGTACAATTTTGGTCATGGTGAATACGTCGTTATGAATTTAAACTAATTTGCATATCGTGACGTCACTGACTGGGTCCAACCCGTAAAAGTTGAGCGGTCTCCTTGACGTCAGTCGACACGGTCACTGTAAGATGGCTAAAGATCTGGGCACAGTTCTTCAGAACTTCGTGTCACGTCATATCGGTGTCGAGATATTTCAATTCATTTTTAAATGTATTGCTACGGTGCCTGAACCCAAATTTATAACTTTAGCCTTCTATAACTTTGAACGGTGACCGATTTTCTTTACTGCAGCCGCAGCCATCAGAACAGACAAGCGAACCATTGATGAAATGAAGCGAATATAAAGAACGTAGCCTGCGTGTGTATGTAGGCAATTTATATTCGTGATACTTACTGAAATATAATTAATATGGTTTTATTGTATTTGCATTAGTTGTTTGAAGAGTAAAAAAAATCAGTCGGTCTTAACGCAAGTTTACAACCGGCAAATCAGTCGGACTAAAAGGGAAAACAAATAAATATTGGTCGGTCCTAAATTGATGGTCGGGTTACGGCCAACAGAAATAATTAGAAGGATGGCCCCATGGTTCCAGTCCCCCTGTTTATGGCCCTGTGTTGGTTAGCTAACCATGCAGTTTAGGTCACTTGTGCAATGCTGTGTTGACCACACCACCTTGTGTGTTGGAGAAAACACACCTACACCTGTGTGTGCATCAGGAAATCCCTGTTGAGAGGCTCAGTGATATTGATTCAGTAACGTTTACAGTAGTGCTTTCATCTGACCTGCTCTTTTCTAAGTAGTAACAAACAAAAGACTAGAGAGTGGCACCCCATGCAAGATTCACGCTTACAGCTCCATAGGCAGCTTGTGTTTGCCTTTGTGTTCTGCCTGTTGTCCTATTAAATGCCTCTCTTAACTCACTTAAGTCAGCTTGAGTTTCCTCTGTCCTCACCGGTGTGCTTTGTGGAGCTGTGAATTGCCTCCCATGGAACTTCAACACCATGCAACACCAACACACTTTCCATTTTTGTTTTACCTCAGCCGTTGTACTTTTAATAAAACATTCAACATCAGGCGTCTGAGCTGCTAGCTCATCGTTGATGCCCCGACTACTGTTGCTGTTTCAGTTGCATAGAACCCAAAAGTGCCCCCCCTGATCCCCTCTGTTCAGAGTGAAGGTCTCTAATGTGTCTTTTCTCCTTTCTCCCTCACTGCCATCCTTCTCTTTACTTCTCTCACATTTCATTTCCTCTTCCGTCCTTATTCCCTTCACCATACCTCATCCCTAATACTCTATATACTGTATACTCTTAATGCTATCTTCCTCTACATTCTCATCCGTCATTCATTAACTCTGTCCCCCGTTCTGTCCTGTTGCTGCAGGTCACAGTAACCCCATGGACATGCCTGGGCGGGGGATGTATGACGAGCGGGACAGTGGCATCGCCAGGTCAGGTAGGTGATCATGTACACACACACACACGCACACGCACACACACACACGGAGGCCCAGCGTATCAGTAACACCAGTAGGCTATGAGGTTTGCTTTTCCAAATGGATTCAACCACTTGTATCTTCCATTTGCTTGTTTGATATCTATGGAGATGTTAATGTCTGGGATGATTTTCAAACCACCACACTTTGATTTCCTCCCCTCTTTCCTCCGCAGCCTCTCTGAGCAGCCTGTTGATCACACCCTTCCCCTCCCCCGGCTCCTCTCTGAACAGTAGCTGTGCCTCCAGCTACCAGCGGCGCTGGCTTCGCAGCCAGACCACCAGCCTGGAGAACGGGGTCTTCCCACGATGGTGAGGACACACACACACACACACACACACACACTAGGGCTGCACCGATTAGTCGACTTAATCGACGACGTCGATTATGAAAAATGGTCAACGCGAATTTTTATAGTCGACGAGTCGTATTACCGTATTTTCCGCACTATAAGGCGCACCGGATTATAAGGCGCACCTACAATGAATGGCCTATTTTAAAACTTTGTTCATACATAAGGCGCACCGCATTATAAGGTGCATAGAATAGACGCTACAGTAGAGGCTGGGGTTACGTTATGCATCCATTCGATGGAGCTGCGCTAAAGAGAATGTCAACAAAACAGAACTTTTCCGGAAAGACGGAAGTGACGTCGATGCAGCGGTAGCCTTAGCAACAGAGAGTTGAAGCTATCAGGAAAGTGCTCTTTTAAATAAACTCCTGGTGTACTTACAAACTTTAAAATGCCTCGTTTTGTGAGTACAGACCATTTATGTACTACAGAAGTTGGGTAAAAATCCATGCATTATTAGTGGGGTAATTTACGAGATGTACACACTGTACCATTCACTCCAGTACTAAGCCATTCGGCTGATACCCCTAAACTTGATAAATATTGACCGTCGCTAAAAATGCATCTGAGGGGGTATTTGGCTGGATTATTGATGGAAATGACCTCAGGGTGAATTTTACTCCGAACCATGACTTTAAGTGATTACTTGGTTTATTGGATTGTTTCATGCTCCACACATGACTTGTATTCCGCAGGTCGGTGGACGAGAGTTTCAACATGTCTGACGACAGCGGGGGACCCGGTCTGGGTGTGGCGCGCAAGAAGAAGATCGCCATCGGGGTCATCTTTCTGCTGTCCCCCGACCCAGAGGAGAACAGCCGCTTCCAGGACTTCTTCTTCTCCCACTTCCCACTGTTTGAGAGCCACATGAACAAACTCAAGAGTGCCATTGAACAGGTAGAGAACTTTCAGTTTTCTCTTGTCTCTCTAAACAGTCATCTGAGAACTAGACATTAAGGCTTGATTCGATCATTTATTAAGTTTGTAATAGATAGATTTTTCTCTTGTATATGTTCCTCTATTTCCAATTAATACATCTTGCCCTCCATTCACCAATCACAGCCCTGGAAGGTGTAATTAAGTTTGCTCTGCCAAGTTGCCTGTCAGCAAAGTCCATTTAGTGCTGGGTTATGAATAGATCTGACATGAATACTGCAGTTGGAATCAAGAGGAGAAGGTCTCAGGCAGATTCAATAGTGATGCCCTCATGGGCCTGCTGTTTAAATTCCTGGAATCTGGCAACCTCAAGTCCCTGGACTACTTCCAAATCTTCTTGTGTTTTGTGTCCCTTCCCCCAAGTCCATGAAGATGAGCCGTCGGTCAGCTGATGTGAGCCAGAGGGCCTTGGCCTACAGCCGCATGGTGGAGGGACTCAACGAGTTCAGGTGAGGCTCCAGCTGCTGTCCCCAATGTCAACCTGCTGTCTGCATAGACGCCATGCACCCCCAGAAGGGGGCGTAGGTGTGCATGCCTGTCACCTGAGATTCTGCACACACCAAAAAACATATATGGCCCTTTTCCATACACATGTGCTGGCTTGGCTGGATTCATTTAGAGTGCTGCTGGGGTTTGCATCTCCATTACAACAGGTTACCCGCTTGAAGGTGTTTCTTTAACTGATGACGCGCTTGCCTTGACTCAATGACACAATAACACACACACACTTGTTGTATTTTGTTTTCTTTTGTAGTATGTTGTAAAATGTGATTGATTCGTTGAAGAGACATTTAATATATTTGGTTTGTTTCAGACAGATGGAACACAAACAATTATATCTGAGATGATGAATTCAGATGGACGTTCAATATTCCCCCATTTTTGCTGGCCCGACTCCGGAGATGGTCCATCTCTGGCGCAGCTTGGCACAACTCGGCGCGTTTAAACTGGTAATGGAAACACAAATCAACTCGGCATGATTTGACTCTGCGCGGCCGAACGTGCAGATGGAAAAGGGCCAACAGACTCCATGAACTAAATCAAATGGAAAGGCTTCCTGACATGCTCATGTGAGGTTGGCAGCAGGCAGCAGAGCCCTATACATTAAAAAAACATGTCGTACATTTGTTTTCACTTAAGTAGATTAAATGTAAAAGTTATGACTTGGAAAGGTGCATGGTGTTTGATTAGCATATTGCCCTGGTTATGAGCACCACATCGAGACTCATGATGCTTTCTTCTGGAGATGGAACACCCCCCATGTACTGCTGCCAAACCATATCATAATAATGTGCCGTCTTTACACTGAAGCCAACACCCGCTCAGTTTAAGTCCCCCATTTGGAACGCCACTTCTCCTCTTCAACAGGAGACTGGGAGCCACACGATGACTCATGTGCTCTGCCTTCCAAAGGCGTGGGGTTGAAGGGCCACCTTCATGTTCATCTTCCTTGTCTGCACACTGTACAAACTGAAGAATACATTTCTGTCAAAGGCGCTGGCAGGAATGGATCTCTGGCACTACTCCTTTTCAAGTTGCTAGTCTGTTGTCGATGTTTGAACACCTTGCATCTGATTCTGCTTACAGAGAGTGGTGGGGGAAGTCCCGTCCCATTGTCCCCAATGGGACCTTCAGGACGCCTGTCATTCATGCCCTGTCATTCATGCCCTGTCATTCATGCCCTGTCATTCATGCCCTGTCATTCATGCCCTTTGAATTGTGCCATGAATTACCTACATGATGTTTTGCCAATTGAAAGATTTTTTTGCAAGTCAAGTTCACCTGAAGGGGAGGGGCTTAAAGCTTCAATGTACTTTGTGCATTCAGAACACGCCATGGTTCCATTCATACTACAGTGGAGGTTCTCGTCGGGCTAATGTTCTACCCTTGTTTCTCCATCCTAACTCTGTCCAGTTTGATGCCATTTGGCTGTCTCTATATTTTCATAATGGATGAATTGTATTTAGTGCAAGCCTCAATGATAGACATTGAACGTTCAATACATGTATGCTGTATACATCGAATAGCAATAAGAATATGTTGGGAGTATTTAGTACACAACCTCTGACATTTAGGCTTCTAATTTCCATGCTGGCTGAATAAGCTGGGAAAGTATAGCAAGCAGCGATGAATAATCAGTGCATTAGGTTGTGTGTGAACATAGGCGAACAATGTGCAAGTTGAACTGCTCTTACATAAAGTGTGTATGTGAGTGTGCCTGTGCACCCACTTGCCACACACAGCCTTGCTGGCCTAGTTTGGCTCTTGTTGCTGTGGTCATGTGCCAGTTAGATGCCTTCCACCAGCAGCTCTGTCCTGCACTCACCTTGTGCACCACAATGGGAACTGGTTAACATCTGTGGTCTGAAGGAGGACCAGCCTCATGGGTGAACAGGGCGTTCCATATTGTATACCCAACGTATTTTGACAAATCATTGCTGGTGTCGGATCTTTCGATGCGTGTTAGTTGAAATGGACTGTACTGGAAATAACAACACTGAGTAACGGAATATAGCTGATCATTGACCATTGATCCAGAAGAGGACCGATAACTATAAGCTTCCTGTTGTCTCTCCTTAGCCAACAACAAACACAAACTTGGCCAGTACTAGCATTTCTTTTTTTTTTTTTTTTTTTTTCTGTTTTATATTGTTTATTTTTTTCATTTCATTTTTTCATATATAGCAAAGTTGAGCACACCCGAGCAACAAGAATTCCACTGCTGGTAATGATGTACATTGTTATATAGCATGTGACTATAAACTTGAAACACTAGTTAACTAAACGTTTACGAGCCAATGGGAAGACAAGTTTATATGTCCTGTCCGGACATCACCATCCTAGACAATGAAGTGTAAAGATTTCAAATCAAACCTTTGTAGTTGACTGGCCACTGTATGAATAAATGATTGAGTTTAACTTTAGGAGAATATACCTAACATATATACCTCATGCTCAAGGCCACTCCTCAGGCTTCTGTGACGGGCCCAGACACTGTGCAGCCTCCCATAAGAAGTTTGGCTGTAGCATTGTCAAACTTCTGGATCCAAGATATGGGTGGTAGTGGAGTGTGTAATGTATATCATTCTGAGAGGCATCACCGTGTTTCAAGAGACATGGAAGGATCCTGCCTCTCCAGAATCCCACTGCTGCCCCTCCACCCTGTGCCCCTCCACCCTGTGCCCCTCCACCCCCTCCACCCTGTGCCCCTCCACCCTGTGCCCCTCCACCCTGTGCCCCTCCACCCCCTCCACCCTGTGCCCCTCCACCCTGTGCCCCTCCACCCCCTCCACCCTGTGCCCCTCCACCCTGTGCCCCTCCACCCTGTGCCCCTCCACCCTGTGCCCCTCCACCCTGTGCCCCTCCACCCTGTGCCCCTCCACCCTGTGCCCCTCCACCCTGTGCCCCTCCACACCTGCTCATGTTACAGGGGAGGGCTACACCGATGCCGGTGGGGAGATTCCCCACTGGCCTCTGTGTCAAAGGCTCCTGCCCGCTACCGCGGTGCTGCCCATCACACCAGGCCCCGCCCATCACACCAGGCCCCGCCCCATGCACTGCAACCACTTGTAGAGCTGGATGTGCACACTTTGTGAGGCCATACATTTTCAAAGTGTTTGTGTCTTTCCTTCTTCTTGAGTGACACGCACACATTTGAGGTCTTCCAGGGTCTCAGGGAAGCAGACAGCAGAGCACTGTGAGCTGAGACCTCTTTTGTTCACCAGTGAAGACAATGAGATGTCTGTTCTGTCTTTGTTTCTCCCCATCATCTTATCGATGCTCTTCCCCATCTTCCCTTTTCCCTGTCTCTCCCTTCTTTCCTCTGTTCTTTCTCAGTTCCCCTCTTCTTTCTCTCCTTTTTTTTATCGATTCACTTTCGTCCTTCATCATCGTTTTGTCTTTCCCCATCTTGCTCCTCTTCCTCCCCTGGTTCTACCTCTTGTGAGCTCTCTTTTCTCTGAGTCATCTACACTTTGTACACTTCCCTATGAGCTCATTCAACCTTTACGTGTCCCTCTCTCCTCTGACACGGTCTCTCTCTCTCTAACTCTATGCCTATATCTCTCTCCCCTACAGGACGACCATCTGTGACCTGTACACCATGCCGAGGGTCGCTGAGCCAGTGTGGCTGACCATGCGCTCTGTGGCCCCAGAGAAGCAGCTGCTGTGTGCTCACTTCATGCGGGAGCTGGCCCTGCTGGTGGAGCAGGCCTCCAAGAACCAGTTGAGTGGCATTTAACATACAACTAACTGAGTGTGGACAGGAGAGGTTCAGTCACATGTAACCCAGTGTAGAGAGGAGAGCTTCAGTCACATGTAACCCAGTGTAGACAGGAGAGGTTCAGTCACATGTAACCCAGTGTGGACAGGAGAGGTTCAGTCACATGTAACCCAGTGTGGACAGGAGAGGTTCAGTCACATGTAACCCAGTGTAGACAGGAGAGGTTCAGTCACATGTAACCCAGTGTAGACAGGAGAGGTTCAGTCACATGTAACCCAGTGTGGACAGGAGAGGTTCAGTCACATGTAACCCAGTGTAGACAGGAGAGGTTCAGTCACATGTAACCCAGTGTAGACAGGAGAGGTTCAGTCACATGTAACCCAGTGTGGACAGCAAGAGGTTCAGCACCATATGTCAGATTCACATTCTGTAGCGAGAGAAATGTATGTGACAGATCACACACACACACACACACACTGTTACGTTCACTAGGTTATGGGGTTATGTTCACTACGCCACGAGTGTTCAACAGCAATGTAACGCAGGTGAGGTGAAAGTGGGAGGTTCACTAGCGTGGACCAGTAAAATCCCAAAGCGGCGTGTTTGAATCTAGTAGTGAATGAGCACGGGCTATAAACGGGAGCTAGCACTAGTTTTGGCATGTTGTCTCGTCAGGAGAGATGCACCACTGGTAAGCTGCTGTTTCTGTCCATTGAGCCGTGGTTTAAGTTTGGTTGTCTGTTTACGCTACCGCTTTGCTGCCGCTGTTTATGTGCGCGGTTTGTATGCTTGATAACTTGGTTATTGGTTACTTTGGTCACGCTGATAAAACACTGTTTGCGGTCTGATGTTTAAGGTTGTCTGCTTGATAGTATCCGAGGCTATATCCCGGTAAATGGTTTAAAATTGTAGCGTCTTCACTGTCACACAAGTATACTTATTGTTTGCGGTGCAGGCTGGGTAATGTAGTTAATTGCTTTACATGGGTAATGGTTTGCTATGCTCAGCGTTGCTACTTAAAACTACACTCACTGTTTTGCACTTTAGGCCAACATACTGAGAGCACTTGTGGATTGGGCTATTGGTTTAATGTGTAGCATTGACATTGATGTACATTTGGTTTAAGTAATTGACTTGGCTAATTTATGGCAATGCAATATGGCTTGTGTGCGGCAGTGCAATGTTTAATGTATGGTTAATGTGCAATGTTACTTGTGTGGGGAGTTGAACCGAACACACACACGCGCACACGCACACACAGACACACACAAACACACACACACACACAGACACACACAGGCCTGTGCGCACACTTCCTGCATGTCATTGGATAAACTCATTGCCACATGTATGTCCGCAGATATAAAGTCACAACATCCATACTGTATATTAGATCCTCCCAGATTAGTTAGTTTTTCAAGGGCCATTGGACAACGCACACTGCAGTCAGAGTGTGTGCTATTCTCTGTGCAGACTCTTGTGTCTTAGTGGGAGGCTGTATGTGAAGAGTCTCTGCTAGCTATTGTTGATGTTAGCATTGCTGATTGTTCATGTCTGAATTGGTAGCTGGGCCTTGTATTGACCCTTGCTGTCCTTGCATTCAGAAAATACTTTTCACAAACATTATCAGTGGCTGTGCAGAAAACAGTATGCTTGATTAATATGGTATTTATAAGTATTTGTTTATTGTACTTTATTATGCTTAATCCACAGAATATGATTCATGTTTCACATACCGTGATCCACAAATATTTGGTAGTTGTGCTGTATTTGTGGATCGTGAAATATCCACACGCAAATAGATAATATTCGCTTGTGAATTGTAAAATGAAATCCACACAAATTTTTACATTTGTGGATTGCATGGCTCTAGTGAGTTGTTTAATTTTCTTTGTGGATTTTTGTCCGATAGGCCCCACTGTTGATCTGTAAACTTAATACGCAAGACTTGAAAATCCGTTACTCGCAGAAGACGATTCACGCTGCATGTACTGCGACTGATGCTTTGAATAAAAAGGTCTTCAGAATAGGGATACGTACATGGCATGCACTTGTAGATGGCAGTATGCATATTAAAGGAAGTGAGTTGTCATTTATCTTGAGCAAAAACTACTAACACATCCATGCACACTCATTATTGCAAGCACTTTTACTGCACTTTTATCACAAGAGCAATAATATAGCCTGTGAGGAAAAATACATCAATTGAGTGGACACATGAAGTAAAGCAGCACACAATTGAAGCCCTCATGTGCACAAATATTGTATTTGTTCTTGTGCAGAAATATTTTCTGCTTGCGCAGTAGTGTTCTTTTTGGGACTAAGTACCAACCATGAGCCAGTCATCACCATTGTATTCCTAAGGTGATCAGTTGCTCTAAACTAACTGTATCCTGACGGACATTATGGGTCCAAGAGGCGAAAATGTTCAGCATGTAAAATATGGCCTGTACACCAATTTTCAAAATTGTTTAGTTTTCCCACCGCAAATGACCTTATCCCCTTTTTTGAAGTTTAGATGTCCTGGTCTGTTGAATCTATATACTGAAATACTGCTTATCTTTAAGGCTGGTTGCCTTGTTTTTATTGGTTGTTATTCATGACACACAGTATGCAAATATAGTAATAGTAGCTGCAAGCTGTCTGAGGTGTAACACTGTGTTTTATTGTTTTCCAAATCATGTTCTGAGATATCAGCTCTATATCAGACTCTGCTGGTGTTACCCCAGTACTCATCCAAGCACTTGAGGTACAAACATAGAGGTGATGGACCGGCAACATGGAACCAACCCCATCCAGGGATGCAATGGCTGGCTCTGCCCTCTTGGTGACAAAAAGAAAATGTCGGTGAACGCAAGAGCAAAGAATGCATTTGTGCGCTTGGGGGGCGTCAATTTCGTACTGCTTCACAGTCCGCTCAGTGATTTTCTCCTCACAGACTACATTATTGCTCTCACAAACAGAGAAATACTGTGTGTGAGTGCAGTAAAAGTGCTCGCAATAATAATTTTTGTGCACATTTGCGTTGGTTGTGCACGTGCCATTTTTGCTAGTGATTTTTGCCAGTGATGTGCTGCTATATAGTTTAAATAATATGCTGCCAGCAATGGCTATTTGAAGTTCGTGTATCATAGCTTAAGTGAAGACAAGGTTTATACTGAGTGTTGATTTGGTAGTTTGCAATATAGTACATATTAACATTTACAAAAAGTACATTTGTCAGAAGAAGGGGAAACATTTCATTGCTGTTAATACAGTAAGAAGTCACCAGAACAAGTTTCAAACATTTCAATTGCTAGGTTAACCATTGCTAGTATTCAAATACACATTTGTATACATATTTGTTGTAAAGACTATAAAATTAAGGTTTTGACATTATGGACAACGTATCATCTTGGTTTAAAGATAATGTGTCTCATGTGTAAATTGTGACAGTTGTGACATGCTAAGAAATATTATGACGTGGATTAAAGCTAGGTGATATATTAATTAGATATTATAAAAGGTGTCTTGGAATTGTCTGTGATTTTGACATTTTAATAGGCAAGTTGTAATTCTTGGAACGTTTCTAATTAAGTACATCAGTTGGTATATGTAGTAGCGTTCATAGAATACAAGCCACCCTCCAATACAGCCAGTTTTCTAGAGATAACGTTGTTGCTATGGTTGACTGATGCTCCTTCACTCCACCCACACTCCAAAGGTACATCACTCCACCCACACTCCAAAGGTACATCACTCCACCCACACTCCAAAGGTACATCACTCCACCCACACTCCAAAGGTACATCACTCCACCCACACTCCAAAGGTACATCACTCCACCCACACTCCAAAGGTACATCACTCCACCCACACTCCAAAGGTACATCACTCCACCCACACTCCAAAGGTACATCACTCCACCCACACTCCAAAGGTACATAACTCCACCCACACTCCAAAGGTACATCACTCCACCCACACTCCAAAGGTACATCACTCCACCCACACTCCAAAGGTACATCACTCCACCCACACTCCAAAGGTACATCACTCCACCCACACTCCAAAGGTACATCACTCCACCCACACTCCAAAGGTACATCACTCCACCCACACTCCAAAGGTACATCACTCCACCCACACTCCAAAGGTACATCACTCCACCTTCTGCCAGGCGGTTCCACTCCTCAATTGGGGTTTCCTCAGTGTGGACATTTCTTTTCATTCAACAGTTCCATTGGTATATTCAAACATTACTATAACTTCCTACCCTTGTCCTCATTTTTACACTTTAGGAAATGCTAGGTAAATGTTTATACATACTCCAGGCGGCTTCATGACCCTTAATGCCCACTAAACATGTTAAAGGACATGCACCGTTACTCTTTTCTTAAAGAACAAGCACAGCAGAGTAACAGAAAATCCAGCACGCTGTCATGTTCACGGTGTTAACTCAGTTGGGCTGAACCGATGACCACTAGGCTTGCTGGATTGTACACTATAAGTCAGGCAGGCAGACTGTCAGGCAGACGGTCAGGCAGACGGTCAGGCAGACGGTCAGGCAGACTGTTGGCCACCAGGTTGCACTGGAGCACAGAGCACAGGCTACAGCTAACTAGCACGTCGTACGTTCTACACTGTGGGAGGAAATAATGCCCTGCCAGTACGAGAAACAAAGCAGCATTAGCATCTCACACCGCTCTCACTCAGACAGTTTCTGTTGTTGTTGTTCTGTTATTCTGATGAACCATCAGATGAGATGAAGTGGAAAAAAATGCATTGTTTTTGTGTGTACCCTCTTGATGAAGTCATTTGTTGCCTTTGTCTTCTTGTGCATTAATTCACTGAAGCTGAGCAGCCGCTGTGAGTGAGTCCTCACAACGCCCTCTATCCGCTCAGCACGCTGAGCTGTCTGAGTGCAGGCAGGGCCCACTAGTGTAGAGCTGATCATGGGCCCACTAGTGTAGAGCTGATCATGGGCCCACTAGTGTAGAGCTGATCATGGGCCCACTAGTGTAGAGCTGATCATGGGCCCACTAGTGTAGAGCTGATCATGGGCCCACTAGTGTAGAGCTGATCATGGGCCCACTAGTGTAGAGCTGATCATGGGCCCAGTGTGGTTTTACCCTTCATTCAGCCTGTATGCTGAAAGAAAACATTTACAAAATTGTAATCCTTTACATAGGCTGGATTATTATTTATTATGGAACCAATAAATAAGTATCCATCGTACAATATCTGTGTGGATACCATTTTATGAGACACATGTTAAAAATGTGCATTTGTGGATTGTGAAATATCTGTGGATATCATTTTACAAAGCACAATTACCACAACTACTATATTTGTGGATTGCGGTACACAACATGTGAGCCATCTTCTGTGGGTTATCCATAATAAAGTGAAATACACACCTCCATAGATAAATATAGTTGTGGTCATTATTGTGGTCATTACTATATATGGAGTAAGGAGCACCAAGCCAACTTCCATCCATTGGTATTTAAAAGATGCTGTGGTCAAAGTGTATTGTTTATGAGGAGACATCATGCTGTATCACAGTATGGATGTTTGATCAGTGTTTGGGCCAGTGGGGAGTGTGGGTTGTGGATACCGTTTCCACTCCAGATGAGTCACAACTGAACTTCACCTCCATGACAACCGTAGTCATGACAAAGTGTGGGGCTGTGTCAGTGTGCAGGTTGTTTTATGGTGGGTGTACACACAAGGCCTACTGTGTGTATGAGTGTCCGTCTCCCCAACACATTTGCATGTTAATATTGACTCTTTTCTACTACATTATGGTATTTCCATTTGATTTCAATCCTGCTTCATATTCTGCACTATTACAAACTAACCTGCTTGTTGTCCTCCCCTACAGATTCCTCCCTGCATTATTGACGGCCATCCTGACCAATCATTTGGCCTGGGTGCCTACAGTTATGCCCAATGGGCAGCCGCCAATTAAGATCTTCCTGGAGAAGCACTCATCCCAGAGTGTGGACATGCTGGCAAAGACACACCCGTACAACCCACTGTGGGCCCAGCTAGGTGAGGATAAGACTGAGAGAGAGAGTAAGAGAGTGAGAGAGAGTGAGAGAGAGTAAGAGAGTGAGAGAGAGAGAGAGAGAGAGAGAGAGAGAGAGAGAGAGAGAGTACTCCTTTAGCCCTTCATTAAAGTACATCAGTTACCTTTTAGCTCTCACCACTTGGTGTTCTAATGTTCCTACCACCACCTTAATCCAATCCATATATTGATATGAGATATTTGATGAGGTTTGATTAGGATATGTAGTACATGCATCACAATGTCATCAGTCACATTAGCTACATTCTGTCCACCAGTTGGTGCAGTACTTCTGATGATTTTGACTTGTAAATGGGGTGATGTGCATCAGCGCTGGCTCACAGGAGGAAAGGCCTTTCTGCTGCTGATGTCATGGTGGTGGCTTCATGACTCTCAGGTTTCAGCATGTTTCCCATTACACAACAGACAGAGCTCAGGTCCCACACACTATGGCAAAGGCACCCTCTCTGTTACCCAACTGCACCGCTCACAATACATGTCAATTGAACATGCACAGGGAACGCACTGTGGGAGGACAAAGCCCAGAGTACTTATATATATATATATATATATATATATATATATATATATAAACAGGAGGAACAAGCTGTGCCATGGGGCTTACAGTGAACATCTTAAGTACTTTGCTGAACAATAGTGGGGTGGATAGTGAATGAATGGAGCTTGTGTCAACTTCTAGATGTGTGAAACAAAATTGGACATATTGCTAAAGTCATTATGAAACTGGTGAAAACCAAGGAAACATCTCCACCTAGTGGCTGACTATTCGTTGAGGCGTGTTGCTGAGTTTTAAAGTAGTGAAAGACATAACAGTCTGTGTGATCAAACAAATTGAACAAAACATATGTCTCTCCTGGCTTCAATAAAACATCTGCTACTAAATAGAGTTTAGATACATTTTTTCCATGTACCGACTCTGCCGAAGGGCATTTAGCATTAATGTGGATCCACCCAGCCTGCAGAACAAAAGTACAAAAACAGCACAAGCGGCCATCAGTGCTAGATGGAACAACCATAGGACCTGTCTGCCAGAGCTAAACGATGCAAGGTACATAAACTGCCCACCAAGGCCACGGCGAAGCCTGTGGTCCACAGAACCATCGCAGCCAAACTCCTCCAGATGGCAGCACGGCACTGGAGGCAAAGGACTCACCCGTTACAGACATACTGTATATATTTATAGTTTAGTAGATTTGATGCCCCAGACAACAGCTGATCACATCAGTTGACTTATAGTTGTGATCATTACTGATAGGCCTATCTGACTTGATAATAAAGATAAAGATAATATATAAGCACATAGCACCATGCACTGTCATGGTCCGATGTTGAAGACACGTTCCTCTTCTAGAATCAATATGCGTCGGCCACTGCAGTTTTTGGACATGGCAATACATTCCATACTTTACAAAATGTTTGATCAAAAAGAAAACTGCTATTGTTTACATTGGTTGCAGGCACACGCACAGGAAAAAAAAAACGATGTTAGTGAAGTGAAGCCAGGATAGACGATGGTGATTTGTTTGATCACCCTGATCACTACACTACCATGCCCTTAGTGTTCTCCTATTCCAAACAACATACATTTACTATGGGCCACCTAATGCTCAAAATGTGCATTATCATCAACAAAGTGTGTGTGTGTGTGTGTGTGTGTGTGTGTGTGTGTGTGTGTGTGTGTGTGTGTGTGTGTGTGTGTGTGTGTGTGTGTGTGTGTGTGTGTGTGTGTGTGTGTGTGTGTGTGTGTGTGTGTGTGTGTGTGTGTGTGTGTGTGTGTCTGCTGTACCAGGCGACCTGTACGGTGCGATCGGCTCCCCGGTGCGTCTCAGCCGCACGGTGGTGGTTGGCCGGCGGCAGGAGATGGTGCAGCGGCTGCTCTACGTCCTCACGTACTTCATCCGCTGCTCAGAGCTGCTGGAGAGCCACCTGCTGGACAGTGTGGAGGACGAGGCCATCGTCATGCCAGGCTCCCTCATCACCACCTCCCTGCGGAGGGGCGAGGTGGAGGAGTCCGAGTATGTACTCATAACGGTCCACAAGCCCAGCGGTGACTACCTGGGCCAGGGGGCCCCGGCCACACCCAGCCTGAGGGAGACCATGGCCGGCTGCTGCCCACCACAAAGTACCCTGCAAAGCAGCACCTACATGAGCACTGGGCCAGAGCCCTGCGCTGCTGGCAAGGTGGTGCTGAGCAGGGCCACAGGGGAGGAGGAGGAGGAGGAGGAGGCGGAGGAGGAGGAGGAGGAGGAGGAGGAGGAGGAGGAGGAGGAGGAGGAGGAGGAGGAGGAGGAGGAGGAGGAGGACAGCAGTGAGAGCCAGGGGTCCAGGAGCAGCGTGCTGCAGGCAGGACAAGGGGTCCAGGCGGGTGGTCTGGAGCTGCCCATCATCAGAGCAGAGGAGGATGAAAACCTCCCGCTTCCAGAGCTCCATTCTCCATCAACACCCATCACCCCAACAACTCCCACCCCTGTCAGCCCCCTGGAGAAGAAGTTCACACGAGACATGGTGTCAGCACCGGACTGCACCCATCCAATAAAGATGCCTGGCCCTGGGACCATGGGGATTCCCCTGGAGAAGAAGCCCCCTGATAAGAGCCCCTCACCCACGGCTGCCTCGCCAGTGCTGGGGGCTGCCTTGGCCACGGGGCCCATGGCGCTGCAGCTTATGAGGGAGGAAGAGGAGCAGCCGGTCAACAAGGTGACCTTTCTCATTGGGGACTCCATGTCCCCTGAGTCTGACACAGAGAGCCGCAGGAGGAAGGTGGAGGAGGAGTTTAAGAAGCACAAGAAAAATCAGAAGGACAAACAACAACTTCAACCACAACAGCTACTAGTACAACAGCAGCAGCAGCAGCAGCTGGAAGGCTTTGATTCCCCCAGCAGCAGCAGTGTGATACCAGAGGACCAAATGCAGGCGGCCCAGGCCAGGACATGTGCCCTGCAGCGGGTCTCCAGTAAGATCCCCCAGTGGGACTGTGGCACCGGCTCCGCCGACTACAGCCACTTGGACGAGTATTTTAGCTCGGAGCACCCCGTGGAGACCAGGACGATAGAAGACATGGTGAGCATGCCACCAGGAGTCAGCACCATGGACCGAACACACAAAGAGCTGCTGGATCCTTCAGGGGGGGATCCAGCAGCCCGGGCCTCACACGGTCCTGGTGCTGCTCTGGCAGAGGCGTGTTCGGGTACCCAGCCACGTCGGAGGTCCGGTTCAGGAGAGGGGCCGACCACAGGAGACAGCCAGGGGAGCTGCAGGGTTGCCTCGATGGAGGGCCACAGCTGCTGTGGGGCCTGTTCTGCTGAGCAGGACCAGGGCATCGTGTCGGTTCCTGCGCCCCAAGACGCCAGTCTGCCCAAAGGGGACCAGAAGCAGGTGGAGAGCGTTCTTGGAGACTGGGACATCCCACGCAACGAGAGCCTGGACAGCGCCCTGGGGGACAGCGAGAGTGAAGATACTGAGGACTGGCAGGAAGAGGTGCTGGTGCCCTTCCCCGGGTCAGTACACACACACACACACGCACACACACGCACACACACACCCAGACACACACACACACGCACGCACGCACGCACGCACGCACGCACGCACGCACGCACACACACAGAAATGTTCACAACAACTTGTTCTCCATCGAAATAGGGCGAAGCAGGTGGAGAACTATTCCAAACCCAGCATCGCTAACTTTGGGAGGTCGTTGTTTGGCGGCTACTGCCCTACCTACGTACCAGATTTTGTCCTGCACGGGATTCCCTGTGATGACACACTGCGGCAGGGCCTGATGGCTGAGCTGAGCCATGCTGTGCAGGTAATGGATGAGCCATGGCATACCAGAGAGGGAGATACCAATGCCATTGTATACTTACATTTATGGCCAGAATTTGATAGTTTGATATTTTAAACAATTTAGTATTGACAGATTCTACTGGCTGGATCTTTGATGTGGAGTTTACAACTCAAGTCATCATAAGATAGATTTTAGGTCATTTGAAGAATAAAAGCTTGAGATCTCCAACCTCTTGAATTGTATTTGAATCTGTTGCTTTGTTCCTGGCTTTGTTCCATCCATTCCTTTCTTCCCCTCCTCCCCCTCTCCCTCCCCTCCCTCCTCCCCCTCCTCTCCCTCCCCTCCCTCCCCTCCCTCCTCCCCCTCCCCTCCCTCCCCTCCCTCCCCTCCCTCCTCCCCCTCCCCTCCCTCCCCTCCCTCCCCTCCCTCCCCTCCCTCCTCCCCCTCCTCCCCCTCCCCTCCCTCCCCTCCCTCCTCCCCCTCCCCTCCCTCCCCTCCCTCCCCTCCCTCCCCTCCAGCACCCCGTGTTGGATGAGCCCATAGCGGAGGCGGTGTGCATCGTCGCCGACACGGACCGGTGGACGGTGCAGGTGGCCAGCAGCCAGCGGCGGGCCACAGATGTCAACAAGCTGGGGAAAGAGGTGCTGGTGTCTTCGCTGGTGTCCGGCCTGCTGCAGTCCACCTACCAGCTCTACAAACTCAACCTCTCTCCCAATTTTGTAAGTTGCCTTTCCTGTCCACTTCACACTTTTTCATATGACTGATTATCTCTAATGTAATAATCTCTAATGTGATATAATCTTAAAGCTGCCATAGGTGAGAATCAAGAGAGAGAAAGAGCCACTGAGCTGTGCCCCCCCAAATGTTTAGTTTAGTTTTGGTGCAGCTCTTACCCTGAGATTGCCCCGTGGCATTTAGGCTCTGATTTACAGCACTGATTTATTAGACGATCGCTGTCTTATCATTAATCTAAATAACTCTAGCTAGTAACACTAGCTATAACGATGCAATGCAGTACTTATTTCCTGATTAGAAGTGAATTAGAAGTGAATGTTTCATTGTATACATTTGACAAAGCCTCAGGCACACCTTTTTACATAGCAGAATTGAGTTGGATTTCTTTATATTCCTGCGTGTAAACCAAACAGGGAATCTTACCTTGATACAGTTTTAGAAAATGTGCTGAACCCATCTTTTTTTGCCTTTGAAAATGAATAAGAGGCCCTAATTCCTAACGTTGTGCATCACTGTCCCCATGGCCAGTGTGTGATGCACCTTGAGGATCGGCTACAGGAGATCTACTTCAAGAGTAAGATGCTTGCCGAGTACCTGAAGGGTCAGACTAGAGTCCACGTGAAGGAGCTGGGCATGGTTCTGGGGTAAGAGACCACGTGTCTGTTTCACTGTAGTCTGATCCAAAATGTTTACACATTTTAGGTCATATGTCAAATAGATATAATTGTTCATTATTTAATAGTAACAGTCGCATAGTAACCACATTTTTCATCTTTTTTTTTTACATACATGTCTCTGCAATTATGCTAGATGTTGTAATATTGAATCCTCTTTTCTTATTTCTTTCAGAATTGAGTCCAGTGACCTTCCGCTGTTGGCGGCGGTGGCGAGCACCCACTCCCCTTACGTGGCCCAGATTCTCTTATAAAACTGTTGAGCCTCAAAGTGGGCAACAGGGGGCTGCATAGGAACCCACTGAGCTGTGCCCCCCCAAATGTTTAGGTTAGTTTTGGTGCAGCTCTTAACCTGAGATTGCCCCGTGGCATTTAGGCTCTTGCTGGCTGCTTACAGAGAGCTTGTGCAGAGCACAGCTTGTCGGAGCAGTGCAGCCTCCTGGGCCTCTCGCATCAAATCGTTCATGGCTGTAGTTGCAGTAGAAATCGGTGCAATGTTGCACTGTGCAACTAGGGGGTGGCAACAATACACGTCTGAATGAACTAAGCCCCTGAAATGACTTCATTTCCTTGGTTCTTATGTTTATTTTTAATACTTTTTGGACATGCAAGCCAAAGACTATACTCGTTATAAGCCGCCAATGATATTGGTGATCTATGATGAAGATCACATTGTTTTTTTTACATCTATTTCTATACAATCTTAAATGTAAGTAGGAAGCGGGAAGATCACCAATGTACTGGAATTTTTGGAGTTTTCTACTTCACAATGAATATGTAAGAACACTATCAGTCTCATATATGCCAATTTTGTTCTCACATGTTTACAAGTGAGCTACCCCAATGCTATTTTAAGGGTACATGTGTGTCTTTAAATGTTTTTTTTAAGATAATTTATGCTTTCTTAGGGTATTAATTGTTGCATGGTGGGTTTTTATTTTCTTTATTTTTAAATTAGCTGAAAACTGGTTTCAAAAGCTGTAAGGGTTTGCTATGACATTCTTCTCATAAGAAGCATACTACCTTGGACCACAATGTTTAAATATATAGATGACCCATTCATTTTTCACTGCATAAAAAAATGAAATCCATTAAGACAATTTTTACACAAATTACAATTTTGTTCTGCCCTGGCAGTGTTGCGTACACAAGACATCTCTGCTTTGCTCTCATTGGTTTACAAATAGGGAAGTTAATTTTGCTTAAAGGGGCCCTCACAACTGTGGAAATACAAGATTTGTATGCAATGACACACACACACACACACACACACACACACACACACACGGAAATGCTGAAATATCTTCACACTCTTTGTTGCTTTGCCACCCTCATGGGATGTTTACACTTGAAAAATATGTTTTGAGGTCTTGTGGATGATGATTTTTTATATATCTATTTTCAAGTATCACATAGGAAATGATGGAGGTATACCTGTTCATTTTGTCTTTTGAGAAAAGTTGAATTCTAATATTACATAAGCAGTGTTTGAGTGTATGGGGGTATGTTTGAGTCATTGTGTTTTGTCAGTGGAAGCTCTGCCATGGTGTGGGCTCCAACAAGACATGGCAAAAGACTGTGATGAAATGTTCTTTAGTTATTTGTATCGCCCTCTGGTCATGATGTTTAAGATCTGGAGGGGCCAGTCCTGGCGACCAGCCCTTAATGAATTGAATCTTTCATTTGTTTTATGAGAGTCTGCAGGTGATTGTGGCTGTTGCTGCAGTCGTTGTTTATGATATACTTTCAGCAGCATGACAGCCCAACAAGATGCATCAAGGGAAGAACTTCAGAAAGGGTGATGCAGAGGCAAAACTCCAGGCCCAGAGTGTACCAGAAATAATGGAAACTATTTATAGAGCACTTTTACAAATATGCCTCACAAGGCCACAAGATACATTTATAGCAGGTGAATATAACCTAACATTTTATTACATTAATTTGAATACATTGTGGTGCCCATTTATTTAAATACTTGGGAATCATTTCTATTCTAAATTGTGCAAGGTGTCTGTTTATGAACTGAAAGTAGGTGAAGAAGGCTTCAAATCCTTCTGACTTTTTCGCTATTTCTGTTGTGTCCACAGTTGGGTCATGTTGAGTAATTACATAACCAGGTTTCCTCTCCACTTGAAGTGGAAGATAAGTGTCAATTAGTAGATTTGATCTTTTTATTAGTTTTGGAACAGTAATTTGTATACTATTTAATTATTCAATGCATTATTTTTGTTTGAAATTAAATTATCCAAAACTATAAAACATTTTTTTATGAACATTTTTTGGAGTCTGGATATTATTGACTATACAATAAATGTACATCTACTGTAAAGAAGAAATGTATTAAAATCCAAGAAAGAATGTTAGCCATGTCCACTGCAATGACCTTCCATCTCTACTAACCCAACTGTGCGTAATTCTGAAAATATAAAAAGGGAAAGAAGATTTTCCATTACTCAGTGGAAAATTAGGCTAGTTCAGTCAACAGTGTAGGCATAGGAAGGAGATGTAACTTTTGGACCCCTGCTTGTTGTAAGGCCTGATGGGGATTCACAATGGTACATGAAATCCCATATTGGCTATACATATGTATATGCATGGCTATACATATGTATATGCAATGAACATTTCTTTTCTTCTTTTTTTTTTTTTTTTTCTTTGGCTGATGTAGAAACCTCCAATTGCATGTGGTGTCAATGAATCTAATGCTCCACATGCTGGATAGGATAAACCTTACTGTCAAGGAATCTGCTTCAGTATTTGTTGTCAGCCGGTCATTTGGCCAAGCTTTGAGAAGATTATATTTGGGCAGACTTGTTTTAGATGAACATGAATAAAACATTGTACAGATTTTTTTTTTGTAATTATCCTTTTCCCAATTTTATGGGAATGTTGTGCAATAAAAAGCTGATGTAAGAGATTTAATTTGAGTTTGTGTTCTTGTTTCACTTAAAATGAAGTTATTATGAATTCTTGGAAAGATCAATATAATGCATTTTTATTTCTTAAGCGCCTTTCGTGACCTCAAGGTCGCTTTACATAGCATATTTACAAATATATACATATATAAAAACAACAATAACAAACATGTTATGTCTAGAGATGGGGGTAGGCCAGGGTGAAGAGGTGAGTCTTTATGGCAGTTTTGAACTGGGTGGCGGTGGGGATGTTCCTGATGTGGGGGGGGAGGGAGTTCCAGAGGCGAGGGGCTGAACAGCTGAAGGAGCGATGACCGAATGATGTGAGGTGGGCAGCAGGAACGGATAGTGAAAGTGATGAGGAGGAGTGGAGGGAGCGGGGAGGGACATGGATGTGGAGGAGATCAGAGATGTAGGGGGGGCAAGGTGGTGCAGGGCTTTGAAGGTGAGCAGGAGTATTTTGAAGGTGATGCGGTGACGGATGGGGAGCCGGTGGAGGACAGGAGTGATGTGGCAGGAGGTGGGGGTTTTGGAGATGATCAGGGCTGCAGCATTCTGGACAAGTTGCAGTTTACGGAGGGTTTTGACTGGGAGACCGGAGAAGAGGGAGTTGCAGTAGTCCAGTCGGGATGTCACCAGGGAGTGAATGAGGATGGCTGCTGAACTGGGAGTGAGGGAGGGGCGTAGGCGGTTGATATTGCGGAGGTGGAAGTAGGCGGATCTGGTGATGTAGTTGATGTGGGCCTGGAGGGAGAGGGTGGAGTCTAGGATGACACCTAGACTCTTGACCTGTGCTGAAGGGGAGATTGAGGTATTGTTGATGCAGAGGGTGAGGTAATGGGAGGTGGACAGGGTGTGTTTGGTTCCGACCAGGAGGATTTCTGTTTTGCTGCTGTTGAGTTGGAGGAGATTAGATGTGAACCATGCGGTAAGATCAGTCAGACAGTTGAGGAGGGAAGTGGGGGGCGAGTGAGCGGTGGGCGAGGTGGAGAGGTAGAGCTGTGTATCGTCGGCGTAGCAGTGGAAGAGGATGTTGTGTTTCCGGAAGATTTGACCGAGGGGGAGGATGTAGATGATGAAGAGGATGGGGCCAAGGACAGAACCTTGGGGGACGCCAGAAGTGACAGGGGAGAGGTAGGACGTGAACCAGAGGTGGGGTGTACCAGTAATGCCAATGGCGGCGAGTCTGTCTAGGGGTCCAGGAGGATGAGGATTGAGAGGGAACCGGTGTCAGCAGCAAGGAGGAGGTCATTTGTGATTTTGATGAGGGCTGTTTCAGTACTGTGGTGGGGACGGAAACCGGATTGGAACTTTTCAAAGAGATTGTTATGGGAGAGATGGGAGTGGAGCTGTAATGCAACAGTTTTTTTTCCAGGAGCAATAAGATATAACAAGCAAAGCAAAGCATTCTTTCACAAAATTTGTGAAAGAATGCAGACAATAAAAATAACATAGTGACACAGAATAACACATTTAATGTGTTATTCTGTGTCACTCCTGGGCCATCACTACTCAATGAGTATGGACACGTCAGTGGTTCACATTCATCAACTATGGTGAAACAATCATAAAAGAGAAACAAAAGTGAAGAACACCATTGGAAAGAATGTATGAACAACTATCGTGGACTGCTGTCAGGAGTCAGGACAGGAGGAATCAGCACAGGAGCAATCAGGACAGAAGAGTCAGGACAGGAGGAATCAGCACAGGAGCAATCAGGACAGAAGAGTCAGGACAGGAGGAGTCAGCACAGGAGCAGTCAGGACAGGAGGAGCCAGGACAGGAGCAGTCAGGACAGGAGGAGTCAGGTCTGGGAGGGAGGATCGAAAAATGTGCGGCGAGACCGAAGTCGTCAACAGTTCTGCAGGAGGAGGGATCTAAATCTGAACTCCTGGATTTCTCTACTAAAGTAGCTAAATAATTTGTTATTGAAGATGTGTTCATACTATTATTTTGACATATATTATATTTGTGGTATATGGAGCTATAGTATTCGGTGCTTCCTCGAACACAAGTAACCGGACTTTGTGACTTTTAAACTAATTCCGTGCTCGACTCGGCGAGGAGGAAGAAGAGCTCCGGGATGGGAGTTTAGGGAGACCTCAGGATACGACACGACTGCGTTACAAGGCGTTGTTTGTATTCCTTGGGACTTTACAGCCGGGTTAAGAATGAAAATGACCGGAGCAATGGAAACGTCTTTCAAACAAGCTTTGAAGAAAAGACCCTCACTGCGGACTGCCGAGGTAATCAGTTGTGCTCATTCAGTTAGCATGTGCTGCTAATGCTAACTCCAACTGTGGATTCCACGTCTCTGCTTGTGTCAGAAAGTTACCATGCTTAGATCCTTAAAACCAAGTATTTAGTACTAAACACAACGACGACAAAGTGTGCATGACACCAATGTGAGCAGTGGGGAAGCTATATTGATGCAACATGTTTTTACGATATACGTGTTTGTGACTTTGCAAACTATAGAATACTTCAAAATACTTGGCAAAAAATCTCAGAGGACAAGACAATGTCGTATGTCCCCAAATAATAGCACCCTGGTAATGAACTGGCCAGAATAGTTAGTGGAAATACAATGATGTAATGCTGTGTTTGTCCCCGAGGGGAGACGACTGTCACACCAGAGGTGGAACACTAGAGGAACTGCTCAGCGCGCCGTGGTTCCAACTTTACAAGTGTAGTTGGTTCAAACTGTTGCTTCATCATCTTTCCCCTCACACACCCGCGGTTTCATACAGTTCCATCTTTTCTTCACATTTCTTCTGGAGCAGTGGAGATAGGCTACAGTTGATCGTGGCTCTGGCTACTATTATTATATTTATATTGCACACTTGTACAACATGCTCTCTTGTTCAGCTACTGGAAATGGTTTGAATGGCAAGCGCTATTGTCCTTTCCAATTACAACCCTCTCAGTTTCTCGTGTGTGTGCGTGTAAGAGAGAGGGGGTGCTCTGGAGACCTGGCTGAGGTGGGTGAAGCCCAAAAAAGTCTATTTACTCCATTACTCCATGTAGGATTTTCATATTTTTCTAATGTTCTTCTGTTGTCATACATTTACATTTAGGGCATTTAGCAGATGCTTTTAATCCTATGTAAATAATAATTGTAAATCCCATGTAAATAATAATAATAATTTTAGCTTTTCTGTTACTTATGAGCCCTATATTTCTGCGTAGGGAGAAGTTCATTTTAAACAGCCCACCATGCTGCACCACCATGTGTCATTCTGTTTAGAGAGGAGTTTCATACACTTTTTAATCTAATTGTAAAATAGTGGGCGGCACGGTGGTGCAGTGGTTAGCACTGTCGCCTCACAGCAAGAGGGTTCTGGGTTCGAATCCACCCGTACGTTTCTGTGTGGAGTTTGCATGTTCTCCCCGTGCTTGTGTGGGTTCTCTCCGGGTACTCCGGCTTCCTCCCACAGACCAAAAACATGCAGGTTGGGGATTAGGTTAATTGGTGTCTCTAAATTGACCATAGGTGTGTATGTGTATGTGAGTGTGAATGATTGTATGTCTCTATATGTTAGCCCTGTGATAGGCTGGCGACCTGTCCACCTGTCCAGGGTGTACCCCGCCTCTCGCCCGTTGTAGCTGGGATTGGCTCCAGCCCCCCCCGCGACCCTCTAGAGGATAAGCGGTTTAGAAAATGACTGACTGACTGTAAAATAGTGTAACAAATGGCCGTTTTCGCTTATGGTGTGTCATTCTTTAATACACATATTTTGGAGAGATTTGGTTTTAAGGTTGTTTCTCTGCTCAATGAATACAAGTAGGCAATCACTCCTTCGCAGAAAGTTGGTGTCCAAAATAAACCTAAAGCAGAAACTGCGATAAAACGCACACCATCATGTTATCAAAACCAACCTTTATTCACACACTGCAGTGTAAATAAATATTGATTTGTAGCGCTGACTGTTGAGATCAATAATCAGTCCATATGGATTGTGATAATTATAGGTCTTTGAGTGTAGACAATAAGCAGCCAATACATTTAAACTAATGTCACTTTTAGCAAACTGGAAATCGTGTCGTATGTGTACAGTCCCATTCAGCTCCATGATTTATAACTTTTGACTTGGAAAAAATCACTTTATGACCCTTCTGAGATGTCCTTTGGTCCCCATTCTAGAAATACTGTGGAAAAATACTGACATTAAAATAGCGTTCTGCTGTAGAAGAATAACATGATACTGTGGGTGGTAGTGCATGAGTGGCTTGAGACTAAATGTAGGAAGCTTAAAGACAAGCGGAACGCAACAAGTGACTTTGTAATAGGAAGTAGCCTACATCGATTGTGTTGATTGTGTAGAGCAGAAGCAACAATGTTATGAGATCCAGATATTGGGTTGGCTACAAATTACAGACAGAAAACGAGTTGCACTAACATAAATGCAAAATGCACAAAAATTCTTGTTATATTGTTATACCATTGTATGAGACCATTTCTGTTGGAATTACAAAAGCCCTGCTAGAATCAGTGATCACATTAAAACCTCTCTGTGACTTCGCACATCAGCACCATGCATGTGCAGCACTGCACATCAGAATTGTTCACGCACATGTCAATATAGTGCACCTCACATACACCTCAGCATGGCTTGTAGAACAACATATCGGGGAAACACAGGACTCACAAGTGGGCATCTGTCTTTTACTATATTTTTTGTAGGAGAGTTGCACTTCTAAGTTTTATTCATGAGTAAATGTTGTGAAAACAAGTTTGGCACAGTTAAACCATATGAACATTCATATTTCATTTTAAATTGTGAAAACGTGATTGATGAATTGATGTATTATTAATATGTATGTTGCTCACATAAAGCAGCATCTTAACATTACAATACTTTCTTTACAAATGGAACTATTATGTACTTGATGCTGTGGACCACAAAAAGGCCATGTCACGTCAACCACCCTGGCTGTAGCTGAGCTTGAGAAGCTCTACATTTGATATGAAATGATGGCATTGTGGATCCTCCGTCTGCAGCAGGATGCTTTGACTCACTCTGTGTGTCTCATTACTATATAGGAAGAATAATTCATAAATAAGTATATATATATACACATGCATGCAATGTGTATATATATATATATATATTTTTTTTAATTATCTTTTTTTGCAATTCAGCCATTTCACAAACCATAAAAAAGTAAACATGCAAATGAATCAATAAATTAAATAGTATCAATCGTCCAGCCCTAGATCTATATTGGATGAAGTCCATCATACCATCACTTTAGCTTTCTTCAACTCAAACTCTTTTGTATAGTACAAGTATAAAGTATTAAACATTTCTATACATCCACAACTATGAAGCTCTATTTAACATATGTTTAAGAAAATTTTACACTACAGTACTCACTGCATTTTCTGTAGGAAATGTGTTTTCTAGCTTTTCTTTCTCCCAAATATTGAAAAGATAAGAGGTCTAAACAATGACAGAAAATTAACACATTTGAGAGGCTAATATTAGTAACATCTTTAGATGCACAGGGAAAAACAACAATGGAAAGATCACACTTTACATTTTTAAGCTGGATCTGGAACTGCTCTTGTGGGTCTCTGAACATAAACTTCAAGAACAGGACAAGGACACTGGTGTTGTCTATTTCAGTGAATTGCAGCACTTGCATGGGCAGTTGTGTCAGAAGACTGAGGTCTTTGTAGAGTGAGGAATGTGTTTGTGTGTCACTCTGGCCATTTTGAACTACCAGTTATGTTTTGTTATGCAAATAGAGTGGCGCATGATTTGATAAAATCTGAAATTTTCTGGAATCAAGCCAACTGAAACACCAGAGCAGCTAAGAGATAATCAGTGTTAGTCAGCTGATTCTTTTGTATGAATTTCCATATTTCTATTTCACATGGAGTCGTCCTGACTAGGACTACTTGCTGAACATTAAGCTCTTGCTTTCTCTTTACTAGCACACACACACACTGCATGCCATACATGTATTTAGGCCCAATTAGTTATGAACCTAACCTTGGAAGACTTGACTAGTATCTGATGGTTTTGACACCAGACAATGCTTGTTATGGCAACGCTTTGCATTTTATTTATGCCCAGCGAGCCTTACAAGAATGAAGACCATCCGGAACGGGGAGTTTTAAAATGTTCCTTGGCCAAAGAAGCACTTCATGTAGATGTTGAACTACAGCATGATGACATAATCACATTCAATCATTTTAATATTAATGCTATAAGTTCAATAATACACTTTCCTGTGTTTCAAAGGAAAGTGCTACTATGTGTTTTTCATAGTATAAAATGAGTACAGCTACTTCTATAATACTGTCATACTATATATAGAATAGGAACACTCAACTATATATAGAATAGGAACAGCCACAATAAAGTAACTTCTGTGCTGACATGTTTGACAGGAATGCACCACTCTCCATTGGGGAATGCTGAGAATGTGGTGAACCTCCATCACCCCGCCCACTAAAAGAGGCTTTCATGTGTTTGTCCTTTTGAATGACACAACAGTATGACGAGTAGGGCTGTGGTGGTATGGTTCTTTTTTCATGCTTTGAAAAAGGAACGGAACCTCACGGTTTGGCGATTTTGCCCCCCCAATCACAAACTGCCTTCTGCAGGACCAACATCATCTGTGATGAGATTTTGCACTTTTGACACCATATGTTCCTATACCATAATGATTGAACAGACAAGAGTCACCAGCTTAGCCTTATTGTAGCTTTCCATGGTTGAGGTGGAGAGAATCCAGACAAGAAGTCCCAGATGCGGCTCAACTTTGTTGTCTTGTTGTCTTTTGTCTACCTTTTGGTATAAATAAAAATACACATTTGTTATTGATCATGTAAAACAGTTGACATGGACGATTTTCAGTTTGCACATATCTTATTTTGTATTGGGTTATCTTTTTGTATTGTTATTCATTGTTGTTAAAGAGCCAGTCAACCTAAAACCATTTTTGGTAAACGTCAATACAGTAATTGATGGCGTTTTAACATCCATCCCCCATCTACCCCCCCCCCCCCCCCCAAACAAACAAACAAAAAAACCCTCCCCTCATGCACTTGTAAGTTGCACCACTTTATAATCTTAGTTCTTAGTAGGCCAGAAATGTTGTATACTAGCATGAATAACTAATCATTAATGGTTAACCTAGCAATTGGAATGCTTGACACTTGTTCTGGTGACTTTATTGTCACTGTTTTTAAGATATGACCAGGTAATTTACTGAAAATGTTTTTGCCACTCACACCAAAACACTACATGAACATTACACATAGAGGTGTCTATTGCTGTAACCAATGGACAAAGTCACTGGCGAGGTATATATTGATGTGTAGAGCTCTGTCAGGCCAGTAGTTGACTGCGGCCTAGGAAAGAATGTCCAGCTTCTTGGACACATATAGTATAACTTCCCGGATACCTACAGTGTAACACAATGCTGTGTGTGGATGGTGATGCTCCTTCTGAGCAATGGTTTATCGGAGTGAGGGTTTGGCTTCAAGGACACTTAGTATCAGGCCATAGCGTGTGTTGCATTTCATGTATCACTTTTTATAACACTCACATTCAATAACGGTACTAAAGAAGTATCACAAAGTTGCCATGGCTCATATTCTCAAAGTGTTCCCAGCTTAAACTGTGGATTCACTGACAAGTTTAAAGTTAACATAACATGTTAAGGTTTGTTAGCCTAATATGTCTGTTTTCTGACCAGCATATTAGCTGATCCAAGTGACTTGATTTGACAAGACATTTTTTGGAAAGCTGAAAAATATTGTCCTATATTGACGTAATCAAAAGGACAGAAAAATATCTAAGTTGTTGTGCTAAGGATGTGATGATAGTTAAAATGTCCGAAAGTAGGACTTTAAGTGACTGCTTAGGAAGGTAGACCCAGGTAGGACATTCTTTTTGAGGACAGACTTACGTTCAATGCATGAAAATGCTGTGACGAAATGCCAGCTGCTTTGCTATCGTCAGTGAAGTTCTTTGTCTAAACTACGAACATGTAGTTGAGCCAAACTTTCTAGCCATATACTAGCCTGAACCTGCACTACATTGACATTGAATGAAAGCTGCACAACTCATGCCCTGAGATGAGTCTTTCCTGAGGATCACCCGAGGATGAAAATATTGTAAGTGGTTTGAGCGTTTCTTCAGTCAAGGCGTTCAAAACAGAACAAACAGGTGTGTCTGAGAAAGGACAATTGACACCAATATTGTCAAACCTATTGCTTTGAATAACTCCAGCAGAGATTGACTAGAATGAAAGCCATTGAACTATCCCTTCATGACCATCACATTGCTGTTTTGCCAACTCTGCCCCAGTAAATGGAAGAAGAATGGTTCTTTAACCTTTTTTTCATTTATGTAAGGGGCACATTAGTTTGGAGTATAAAATTGCATCATAATATTAAGGTTGATGAAAGCTGACAATTGACATGGAATTTGTATGAATTTTGTCAGGTTCCTCTTGACATTACAATTGTGAAACAAGGTTTTGTTCTCCAACCACCCACACACACTGAGCCATCCGTTTTATCTCTGGATTCTGTTTACAAGGTAGGCAAGGACATTTCCACAGCTTAGTACAAACTACACCGCTCCTTGTATTGCCACTGTTGCATTTGTCCAAACTTTGATGTACTTTTTTTGGCTTCTTCTGCTGGTCTGGAAATATGGCCGGGTTTTGGTCTCTGTAAGAAATGTTACAACTTGGACAGAGCATATGGTTTGCCTGGTCTTAAATTCACTATTCTGGGTGGCCTTTTTCACTGCATTCCAGGTTTAGTCTGATTTACTTTCCAATATGCCATATTCCCAGCATGACTGTGAATGGCTTGAATAAGCCATTTCTAGCCAACCCCATCAGCCCTAACCAGTCCTCATCATCCGTCGATGTTTTTCCAAAACACAATTTCTATGGCATTGATTTGCGTGTTGTGTGCACGCTGTGAGCTACACATATACGCACAGCACCATAATGCCATAGGAAATGCTACTCCATTGTTAAGCACCAGAGTACTATTTTTGATGTGGGATGAGTTTTTTGTATGTTTTTATCAAGAACTGAATTCATTCATGGAATATTTACTGCTTCCGAAATGAAGAAAAAAATAGATGATAATAACTAGGACTGTAGGCAGTCACAAAAGGTATTCACAGCCCACACACCACTGACCCCAGTGACCACCCTTTTTTAAGTTGTCAAGTTTATTGTCACATACTAGATAACAACGTACATCATTTCCAGCAGTGAAATTCTTTGTTTATTTGTAATTTTGTGCTGTCTATAGGCAAAGTGGTGCATTACGCAATGACGAAATACTGTAATTTACACTGGAACGTCAGCTTTGTACACATGTTCAGAGAGGTGCTCTCTATAAACACAGCAAGTTTCAACTTCCTCCTTTCTTCTGCAGCAGATTGTGGTTTATAGAATAATGTTAGCTAATTGGCAGATTTTGAATTTGCCATAACTCAGTTATGGAACTGCCATAACATTTTTTAGCAATCAAAATTCTCTTGAATTTTAGATTAAACATATTGATAGAGCATGCACATCCAAACCATGTGTCATTGGTGGTTATTTAGAAGAAAATGTTGTGAATTTTGTCAAAATTTTCACTACTGAGAAATCTATCCAGACGGACATTATGTATACAAGAAGATAAGATATCCAGCATGTAAAACAAGGCCTCTACACCAAGTTCCATAACGTTTGAGGATTCTGGGAGGCGGGGCTGATTTTGGATGAATTTGGTCGCGGATTATAGCGCCCCCTATGGGAGACGCAGGGTGGGGGCTGCTCTTCCTAGATATCTATTTGGTGGCCACATTTCTAAACTTTTTACCCAAATTAAAATGATAGTAAAAATACCCAAACCCTAAAGAAACAATAGGTATCCACAGATACTCTGGGAATACCTAATACTGAGAAGGAATGCAGCTACCTGTCAAGGCAGATCAGGTATAATCATCCCCTATTGGTTCCCTGCCTTGGCTCTGCGACAGCATGCCTATGGCAATAAGAAGTTTGTAGGCTGTGTTTACATGCACAAACATATGCATGCGTACATGTACAGACATTGCCCTATCGACCATGTAGTTCTATATCTAGTTGTATCTGGAGGGTTAAAGCAGATTATTCAGCTTTATTGCACAAACTTTACTGAGTATGACATTTACAGGGTTATGACATGTGTGAGGACTTGTGTGCCTAATTGCCATTCGTCAACAGATGTTGCTGATTTTAGATTAGATTCAACTTTATTGTCATTGTGCAGAGTACAAGTACAGACACAATGCAATGTAGAGGAGAGGGGGTGGAGAGGATTGGTCCTTTGCATTTGACCCATCCTATGGTACATAGGAGCAGTGGGCAGCTATGTTCAGCGCCCGGGGAGCAAGTTAGGGTTCAGTGTCTTGCTCACAGGAGGAGAAGGGAATTGAACCGCCGACCCTAGTGGACTACCCGCTCTATCCACTGAGCTACTGCCGCCCAAGTTGTGTTCTGTGTGCCAATATCTGCTCTGTATCAGAGACAGTGACCACCCTTTGCCATCACAAATATAGACCCTGATGGCTTCAAATGTATATTTTCTAAACATTTTTTTCTATAATCTGTTTCAGCAATAGTTAAAATTTCCATTGATGTGATGTGTATTCTCACTCAAGCTCTCATCCAGTCATCAGTTTTTCTTACTCTCTGCCTCTGTCTCTCTTCTCCTCTGTCTTTCTCTCTGCCTGTCTCTTCTGAGAGAGAGCACAGATGAGATGTGGATTTAAGCATTAAGTGCAACAGGAGCACTTGAAGCCTGCGGCTGATGCGGTGTGTGATAAAGGTCTCAGTGCACATTGGATCAGGGGATTATCACTGAGCTTTAGCATCGATGCTATCTGCTCCTATAATGCTGCTGGATCACAGCTGCTTTTGAGCCCATGGGTTCTGAGCATTAGGTGTTTCTGAAGACCAATCGGTACTCGAATGTGAAAGCTTTTCATTTCTAAGTCCCTCTAAGTAGATGCTGTTGGTTTCGTGGATAAACCCAGTGCAATGTGTTTATTTTTAGCCGTATGTAGTTTGACTTTATTCACGTTTTATCGTGGCACACATGAATTCATCCTCATTTCAATGACTCAGGCATGTTGCTTCAGGTTGGATAGCGTTAGATAGTGGTATGGCAGACTTTGGCTTTTAAGAAATTACACAGAGGATCAAAGTTGCGTTTTCCCATACTCAAAAGTGCACAAATGTGCAAGTAATATTTTAACACACAACATATAACAAAATAGTGCACAGAGATATAACAAATAAACACAATACAGACAGTGGGTGTAAACATTATACAGAATATGATATTCACAGTGTGATTCAATTTTGAGGTATGTTACTGGGGTGCAATAATAAAAAGGTGCAATAGTGCAAAGTGCAGAACAGCAGCATGGAGAGACATATGTATGCGAACATGTATGATATTGTGCATGTAAAGAGCATAGTACAGACATTGAGTTTAAATGATTTTAACACTCAATCTAAACCCCCATAGGGCTCAGCAGCAGGGGAGGTGATCTGTTGAATGTGATGTATCAGTGTCTGTAAATAACCTGCATTTGTACCTATGACTTCAAGGTGTCTTCTCAAGGCATATCCTTTCCTTCAAGTTCATAAAATGCTAATTGAATGTGTATCTAGATATTGGGTGCCACTGAACTTGTTTGTTGGTTAATTTTATATGTATTGCTGGGTTAAGGTTCTATCACTATAGCTATCATCTGTTCATCATTGTGTGTGACATTTAAAGGCACTTCTTGCCTGCTTTGTGGGAATTACTGTTCTGTATGTGAGTACTGCATGCAGAGCATACGGTCATTGTATGGTCCCCGGCTCACAGCATTGTTATCCTTTTGCTGAGCAGAGTGTTGACACGGTCACTACTCAATGTAAATGTTGGAGGCTAGCTGTGCGCGGGCAGGATGTGAGCCTGGCTGTTTGTTCTGCTGGGCTCTGAATGGATGCGTTGTAGCTTCTGCCCACAATAACCTCTTCTGTCACGCCGACAGACTGGCCTGGAATCCCGTGTATGCTCTAGCCTGAGGCGGATGTGAGCCAGAGGCCAGAGAGGGATTGCCGTCAACCCTCGCAAGAAAGCCAGTTACCAAGCACCATTCTGTCCTATACTTGTAAAAGCACTCCCATTTAATTTGATCAAAAGGACTTCATTAAAGTGAAGGTCACCAGCACCGTAGTGAAACCTATTTAACGAGGTTATATTCATACAAAACTATGTTTAATGAATCAACTGTAATACCTGCCTTCATCTCAGATTGACGGATGGGTTTTCCAAAATATTAAATGCATTGTGTGAGTCCTCCACCTAAACATCAATATAAGTTAAGAATCATACCTAACCTTTCAAATGTTTCATTTCAATTTGTCATTTACAAGTGTTTTCCTCTCCATACTTGTATTTCCTCAAAGAAGCCCCAACAATTGCACTGATTGTGGGAATCAAGGTGTGGGAGTGAACTTAGCTATGTGGATGGGGACCAAACTCAGTGCTTCTACAAAGCAGCTTATTTATCTAGTAGTATTTGCAGTTTTGTGGGTGGTATGTCAAAATGTAAATGACTGGTCAGGGTCATGGAGGGTTTGAGCACTTGGAGCTTTGACTTGGTGCCGCTAAACTTGTGCACTCATATGACTCATTACTCTCGAGTGTAGCAGGTTCTCTGCTCTTACTGACGGGGTGTCAATAAGCAAGGAATCCAAGGCTAAAGAGCCCTTTTGCACCGCTAGGCGTGTGTTTGGGATAAACAAACATCTTTATCCATGATGTGACTCCAAAATCAAAGTGGACTGTTGTGTATCATGAGGCTAAAAGTTGATAATATAATCACTTTGGGCACAGAGTAAAAGGCCTTCTTTAGACTGGCACTGAGGGTTGAGTAGTGGGTAGTAGTATATAAAGTGATTTAGGTGAAAAACACTTCAGGCAGACCAGTATTTTGATCATCATGTGTAACTTGATTGCTCCCACTTAAGAGCTGATTATTATTGTCTTACATCTTTAACACAAAATGTGAGATGAACAATGAGACATTTTTTTAGTTGTACTCCTTCCATTTGATTGTCTTGATCAGATGATCCCACAGAGTACAGATGTCTATCCCTGACAATAGTTTCTCCTTTGGTTTTCTTTCCTTAAAATATAGAAATGTTGCTATAATTTTAATAAAGATGTCTCCCCCACCCACACGCCTCTACAGCCGTGTGTGTGTGTGTGTGTGTGTGTGTGTGTGTGTGTGTGTGTGTGTGTGTGTGTGTGTGTGTGTGTGTGTGTGTGTGTGTGTGTGTGTGTGTGTGTGTGTGTGTGTGTGTGTGTGTGTGTGAGTGTAGCACTGTAGATTCCTCAGCCCCCACACATTGGGCACATTTGTAGTTGTATGCACGATGAGAAATGCAATTTAACCCAAATATCCATATTGTGTATTTGGACATGTCTTCTCAACTCAACTCAATTTTATTTATAGAGCCCTTTAAAACAGACACAGCTGAGACAAAGTGCTCTACATGAATAAATAAAAATATGTTACGTAAGACAAAAGACTAAAACATCAAAACAATAAGAAAATTACAATGTTAAAACAATAAAAACACTCAAACAAAAACAGAGTCTCATACTGGGTTAAAAGCCAAGGAATAAAAATGGGTTTTAAAGGTCCCATATTATGCCTCGTTTCCACAAATTAAAATAGTTCCCAGGTGTGTCAAAGACATGTCTGTGACATGCTTTGGTCAAAATTGCCTTTGGATAAAATATTGTAGGTCTCTCTTCATCACCTAAAAACAGCTCTGTTCAAAACGGTCTGTTTCAGGGCCTGTCTCTTTTATGTAAATGAGCTACACCAGACCACGCCCACCTATATGCGAGGGGCGTGGTCCCTACGGAGCCGAGCCTCGGCTCCATAGCCATGTGCTAATGTTTACAGACTGACTCGGCCAATGGCTGGCAGAAACTCTGTGGTTCAACCTAGAGTACTATAGAGAGACTCTATTCTCTCTAAAGGACTCTAGTTCAACCCCACCAGTTTGAGCCTGAATCTGACCCAGAGGGAGAGACGCCGGCTGGAATTCTTACTCTGCGGCTGCCGCAGGAGGTTTCTGAATGGTAAGTTACATATATCATGCGACTTTATATATTTATTTTTTTACGTTCTGTGTGTTATTACACTGTTACTTACATGTTAGCTCCTGCTAACGGTTACGTCTTCGCTGTATCTTTGTTACTTCGAGCTTTTTTGGTGAATGAGCAATTTTGTACATAGTGTAGGCCTAGTAACATTATACTTATCTCTCTTGACTGTATTCTTGCTATCTACGGATAAATCTATAATGTAGAAACTAGTTGGCTATCAAACGATGCTTGCATAGTAGGCCTAACCTAAATTCTATATTTTGCAAAGTTTGTGATTGTTTTAGCAGAGGTGTTTCATCGTAACAGCACCCTGACGTTTGTCTTTAGGATTTACTTTTGTATTTCATCATAAATATGTCTGTCTGTATCAGTAATGTGTCATTCTGGTAGAAAATCGAGGCAGTGTAATGTTGATTAAAATGCCACTGTTTTCCATCTCAACATTATTCAAATGTCACAAGTTTTATGCACTTGACATGGTTAGGAAAATCTTACTTCTTATCCAACTATGCTTGTGTACTTGCATTCAAGTGAAATTCTAACTAATTTTCTTTTGACAGGTGTTTGTGTGGAAACTGCAACACCATTCCCACAGAGCAGGAAAATGTCTGCTGTCTTGAGATAGCACAGGTAGTATCTACATATTCAAAGTGAAAACTAGTTTGTCTTGATTATGGTTTATTTCATACTTATGAAACACAATGGCATTTATTGTTTGTAGTACCTTGTTTGCAGGTTACCAGACGGCTGCAGGAGGTTGAGGGGAACCAGAAATGCATGGTGGACCATCCTGGATTGGAGCCTGTATGCCTCAATGTATACTCGCTCCAGAATGCAAGCCAAATTTTGTAGACACTTTTTAAACATTTATTGACATTGCATTACTAACAAATAAGTTATAACTGTGCTAATCAAAACAAAGTAGCATAACAAAATAATAGATATATATAATAGATGTGTATAGACAAGAAAAAAATGTACAACTCCACATAAACACATTAAATGTTCAACGCAACGAAAGTTCTGGTGGGAGTAGGGGCAGGAGGAAACATGTCAGCCCGATGGGATGGATGGCAGGCCGGTGTTAGAGCAGGTTGACGGGTACCACGCAGGTGTAGACTCAGGGATGGAGAATCTGTAGAAACACAGAGAGTGTGTGAAAATAGTTTAGTGGTAGTAGTAGAGGGGAGGAGACGAGAGGAGGGATAGTGCTCTTAGTAGCCATATGTTTTAGCAGGCAATCCATAAAAATAAAATGGGATACAAAACAAAAAAGTAATTGCTATATCTTGTCCAATTGCTTGAAGTCGTTACAGGTACCTTGCATATCGCTCTTTTGTGAGCTGGTGTTGGGGCTTGCTGGGACGCAGAATCCGGGTCGTCATCCCAGCTTGTGTGGTCCTTAGAATCCAAACGGAGTTTCCTGATGCCACAGGTCACTACGTGGGATTCAAACAGCTGCTTGATTGAAGCGGGACACATAACCCGCAATGACCTCCTCCTTGTCTGGCCGCTCAAACTGTGCAGCAAGGTCTTCAGGAACAGGGATTGCCAGGACTGCATCAGTGTAGGGTGCCGGGTCCATAAACACCTTCTCGAAGATGAGGTCCATCATGTCCACTACATACCCTGTTTTATACAAGAAATGCACAGACATTGTTTACTATTTTCATAAAGTGTTTTGCTCATTACCTCCTGACACTTTATCTAATTTATTATTTTTCATAAGGTCTGTGTGTGTGTGTGTGTGTGTGTATTACTTTATACAGTTATTTATTGTTGAAATGTTTATAGATTGTAAGTGCAACAAGTAAAAAAAATCCTTTAGTTTTGGTATAAAAAATTAAAAAGTAAACTTACTGTATGTTGGCTCTGTCGTTAGGGGTTTTGCTCTACACTCTCCCTTCAATGCCTTCGGGAAGTGTACCTTGAAGAGGGGTACACCTTGGTCCGTCTTTGCTTGTGGTCGGTTGGCGTTTTCGTTGTAGTACATTGCCGCCAAGTAGAGTCTGTAATAACAAAAGAAAAAAATCTAAAATGTCAGAAACTTTATTATATTTATGATAACATGTAACTCCTTACTAACTTCTTCCCAAGTAAATGCAGCCTAATGAAGCTGGCTGTTTACCTGCACTCCTGTAAGAAGCCCGTAGAGTCTTGAAGGACAGCTGTGTGCCTACACAACGTGTTTCCATCTCTGTCTGGCATGCAACATCTCTTGATGCAGGAATCTGTGCAGTTGATGTTTTTGATGAGCTGGTCTATAACAAGCACACAGGGGTTAGAAAAAAACATCTTCTCAGAACAAATGTAATCATCCCTCCCCCCACTATGTATCTGAGAACAGTGAGAAACATTTTTTTCACATGCATTTTAATATACCATTGAATAATGACTGAATACATAAGGTAAGCAACAAAACATCGTTTGTTTGTATGCACAGGACAGGCCAGGACAGTCTGATGACAGATAGTTCTGAGGTTGAAGTCCTATAATAACAAAATGCACCCGAGACAGTGACATGTCTGTAGCTACGACATGTCCGCTATTCTGCTGCAGCAGAGGAAACTCTGCTGTTCTCAGCTCCACGGCCACTCGTGGCCACGACCGCTAAAATGCGGGACGATACTGTAAACCGGTGCGTGTTTATCAAAGCTTGGTCGCCGTGCAGAGGCACCAGTCGGTCTGAGCTGCGTTCAAAACGCCTCAGCAGTGATCACTGCTCCAGTATAATAGGTAAACCTGAAACTCACCCAGTGATAAACGTTCCGCGGTGCAAAAATAAGAGCGATTAAAATGCGTTATTTTTGTGTCATTCATTCATCTTAATGAACGCGTTAAAGTCCCGGCCCTAGTTTTAACGTAACTTTAGTATAAGCAGACTATGTCGCGGCCCAACAGTACTTTATTCTAGCTGCCATGCTAACAGGGGCCGCCAAGCCGGCTAAACAGTAAATCAGAATAAAATGTTCAAACTTACAGCTTCCACGTTCGTAGTTGGATCGCGGACAGTTGGTACCGATCCATTTTTAATCCGCAGGGATTTAGCAAATCCAGTTTTATACTGTCCCTCGTTGATGAAGCAGTCCGACGTGAAATGGTTAGCACACACATACAGCACTTTGGGAACTGCTGTAGGGACATCACCATCAAAAATGAAATTCACCCATTGAGTCCTCAGAACCTCCGAAAAGGGAGGTTTATAAAGAGTTGTGTGCTCATTTGTGCAGCCAACAACAGAGCAACCACTTCTTCCAGCTCGTACCTTCGCCATTGTGCCAACCGGAGCAACGCTAGCGAGCGGAATAATGGCGGTGTTTAGAAACTTTGTTAGGGGCGTGGCAAACCTTCACCGGAGGCGTTGCCACCAGCCTGAGGGGAGCGGCCGAGTCTGTTGCTGACGTCATTTGCAGACCATTTCTCAAACAGCCCGTTTTAGCGCACATTTTCTAAAGACTAAGAAAGCAAAAAAACGAGAGGATGAACTTTTTTCACATCAGGAGGGATTGTAGACAGGCCGGGGATGCATATTATTGATAGAAAACCGCTCTAAAGTGCATTTTGCATAATATGGGACCTTTAAGACAAGATTTAAAAATAGACAGTGAGGGGGCTTGTCTGATGTGCTTGTCTGATGTGCAGTGGGAGGTCATTCCAAAGTTTGGGACCGGCAGCAGAGACCAATGAACCGTGGCTCTTAAGAATCACGGTTCAGTGATGAAATTGTCTATGTCAAGATGGAAGTCAGCCATGTTTCATCTACTCACTCCCTCTCGTGGTCTACACACAATCTGAAATAGGACCATTGACGAGCCATTAATATGGACTTTATTCCAATTGAGTTTAGCAGCTGATTCTTTTTTTATATTCGCTTTGAACCAAACAATGAAGCACATTCAAAGGGCCCTGGCTAGGTAGGTGCACCCATTAGTGTACCTAAACAACCAATCCACAGGTGTTCAGATTTAATATGACACTGCACCGCGGGCTTGGAGGCTTCCACATACAATCATCAAGCAGGAACTGAGTACTTCATTTTGATTCAGGACTGCATGCTTTTGTTTTGTTACAATCAGTTAAAAACACTTTTCTACACTCACCCATGCAAAATGGTGGTTTGCACTCAAAACTCAGTTTGCTGAGAAGTCTAACTCTGCAGCTCTCAGTCTCCAAGTCCTGTTGAACAAAAACCATGGCTTAGACATGTCAACAATTAACCTGAGGTCTTGGCAAACAAGCTAAATCCTTTATCATTGACACCAAAATTCATCACACAACAACATACCACAACGTGTAACTAACTTGAAACACAATCAAAAGAACAAAACAACAATCTCCACTCCATAGTTTAGAGTTGAAAGAAATGAGTATTTCATTAGCTTTAGTACAAGTCCAATGCAAGTGGTCTCTGTATCAGAGAGCAGCTGGTGATGAGCTAATGGATGGCCCTCCTGGGACCACCCCATCCTAATCACCAATGAGCTCATCTGGCTACATGGGGCAGAAGGAGAAAGACAGGCTATGGGGTCAAAGCTGGGAGAGGGGAGACACAAGTCACCCATCCCCCACCCATACCCTCCTACCCCCTCTCTGTTGCCCCAAGGGAGCACATGGAGACAACAATGCATTGCAGTGCATTGCGGGCTGCTGATACAGAAACGGTATCGTTTTAACTAGTTGTACATGGGTATTTAAGATAGCCTGACATCAGCATTCAAGATGGAGAGGGGTAATAAAATGCCCAATGCTTGAAGCTCCCAAGCAGAGACCACCCCCCTTAATCCCTTTACCCCTGCCTTTTGGACATTTTGGACATGTGCCTCACAGTCTGTCTCAACCTCTGTCTCGATGACCTGTTTTATAGATAGCAATATTTTAAAGAGATGCAGATCTGTATGTGTGTGCGTTTGTGTGTCAAATACACAAGCATCAGTGTGAGTAAGGAGAAAGGGATATACATTGCGTGAAGTGTAACAGGATGGCTTACACATGTTTGTAGATGTTGGTATTGCCATTTAAATGCATTTGTGTGTGCATATGCACTAAGCTACAGCCATTTTCATATTTGATTTGCCCCATTCAATTGAATGCAACTGGTCAGGAGTTTTATGTTCCAAATTATTCCAGATTGGATCCCTTTCTCTATACTCTCTCTCAAGACATTAGTAGTGTCCCAGCCCCTTTTATTCATTATTAGTGGGTTGTGTCAGGAATTTAAGACAATAATTCTAACAAACAGCCTGACCCGTCAGCCATCTTGTTTGTTTATGAAAATTCCTCACTACACAAACAGAGTTCTGTATGTACTCTGGGTTGACACCTTACCATACACTAATTTTGGCCTAGTGGACATGTCTGTTTATTTGTGTTGTCTTCTGACATTATTATACTGAGGCATGGGACATTTTTGTCTTGGATGTGTGTGTGTGTGTGTGACTGTGTGTGTTGTCCACCTTCTCCATTTAGCGATAGCTTTAGCTCTCCTGTTTGACGGCTCTACCTGGCATACTTGGAGCTGCTCACATATTCTTTGCAGTGTGGTCTCTGAATTCCTGCCCATGTTGTCTAGTGTTTGTCAGCTTGACATGTTGCTAGGATCAATTCATTTCCAGATAGCAATATCCGAATCCTGTTCTTTACAGGGAGTTAAACTGGACTATAGCACTGATGGCCATAACCTTGACACTGATGCCTGTAACCATGACAACTCAAATCAAGTCATTGTTTTTTCTCTGTCTTTTTAAAAGAGATTAAAGAGATGAAAATATGTATAATAAAATATGTATGTATATGTATGTATAATAAAATGTGTATAATAAAATAAGTTGAAACAAAATAAAAGATTGGTCATTCAGAGCTTGGCATTACACAGCACTGAACTAACTGCATGTGCCTGAATGTCAAATATCGACCTAAACTTGCTTTTTTGTGCTGACATGAACATCCGAGTTCCAATATTTGCATATTGATAGCAAATTTAATAGATTTTCGTCTTCTCTAGGACCTTCACCACATCTACTGCCGTTTGTACCGCATGGATGTTCTCTCTCATCTCCGAGAGCACCAGCTCAGGTAGTGTGTGTGTGTGTGTGTGTTAGAGAGAAACCAACCATTCAAGTTGGCCTATCTTCTGTAGTTCTGCCAATCAATTCACACATTTTTCTCTTTTGCTTTCACTGTCTTACTTCCAGATCAATGTGTACATCAGCGAGGTACGAAAGGCATGAGGCCAACCATATCCTGTTCTAGTAAGTACTTTCTGTCACAAGTTTACACACACACACACACACACACACACACACACACACACACACACACACACACACACACACACACACACACACACACACACACACACACACACACAAAGCTTATTATTTGCTTGTTAGTGCAAAGTGCCAGACAGTGAATCACATGGCGCTCTGTACATGAAGCATGTGGGAGCAGTCGGGGTGGGCACCTGTTGTTTGACCCTGTGGGCTAAGGTTCGTACTCTAAGCAGCTTTGACAGTGGAACAACTGCCATTGACAAACACAGTGGTTTCAGCATGCTGACCACTCCGTTGTTCACAACCAGAAACCAGAACACCCAGTAAGTGAAAGTTCTGTGGGTGAAAGCTATGCAAAATGCAATGCTTTATGCAAAATTCACCAAATCTTGAGTGCTGCATTCCACTCATGTTGAATAGCTGGGAAATAGGTCCACAGTGTGGTGCACAGGGTCCCCAGAACACATTCAAAAGGTAAAAAGGTAGGAATCCATCCTAACTTGTGTAAAGGATTGAGACTCAACCCTGTCTCCCAGTCCCTGCTGCTAAAAAACACCCCCACATGATGCTGCTACCACCGTGCTTCACGGTTGGGATGGTATTGGGCAGGTGATGAGCGGTAGTTGGGTTCCTCCACACATAACACTTAGAGTTGAGGGAGAACAGTTCAATCATGGTTTCATCAGACCAGAGAATCTTGATTCTTACAGTCTGATAGTCCTTTAGGTGCTTTTTTGCAAACTCCAAGTTGGCTTTCTTGTTTCTTTCACTGAGGAAAGGCTTCTTCAGTTTTGCAGTGATGGTTGTCCGTCTGGAAGTTTCTCCCATCTCCAAAGAGGATCTCTGGAGCTCAGTAAGAGTGACCATCAGGTTCTTGTTCACCTCTCTTACCAAGGCCCTTCTCCCCCGATTGCTCAGTTTGGCTGGGCGGTCAGCTCTAGGAAGGGTCCTGGTTGTTCCAAACTTCTTCCATTCAAGAATTATGGAGGCCACTGTGCTCTTGGGAACCTTCAATGCGGCGGATATTTTTTTTGTAGCCTTCCCCAGATCTGTGCCTTGATACAATTCTGTCTCTGAGCTCTGCAGGCAGTTCCTTCGACCTCATGGTTTTTGCTCTGATATGCATTTTCAGCCATGAGACCTTATATAGACAGGTGTGTGCCTTTCCAAATCATGTCCACGCAATTGCATTTTGCACAGTTGGACTCCAATCAAGGTGTAGAAACATCTCAAAGATGACCAATCACCTGAGCCAAATTTCATAGTGTCATAGGACAAAACTAGGAACTTTGGACTTTGGACAAAAGCATCTGTTAAATGCCCTTCAAAGGGTCTGAATACTTATGACAAAGTGATATTTGAGTTTTTCCTTTTTAATGAATTTGCAAAAATATCTACAATTCTAGTTTCACTTTGTTATTATGGGGTATTGAGTGTAGATTGATGAGGGAAAAAATGAATAGAAATTATTTTAGCCTAACATAACAATGTGAAAAAAATAGTTCTGAATACTTTCTGAATGCACTGTATTTATACAGTACACACAGCCTGGATAGGTATATGATAGACATACATGGATGTAAAGATGAAGGGAGATGTGGTATTGCCGTGTTCGTATGAGAGAGGGCTTGTACGAGAAGCATATGAAAGCAGGGATTTAATCATGTCAACACTGATAACTGAAGGGAGGAATCTGAGAGGATACCAATCAACACAGTAGGCCTTTATAGGAAATCATTTAGAATGTTGAGAAGAGAAGGTGTTTAGCAGGAGAGCAAGAAAACACATGAGAGAGGGAGTACATGCCAGGAGATTGAAAATGGGAGGACAAAGGAGAGAGAATCATGACATGGAATGCGAGGGAATGGGAAAAGATGAGGGTGAGACGTGCATTCAGTTGATTTATTATCATGCTGACTAAAATCAAATTGGACACTGAATTTACTGTCAACTAAATACTTCCACACACATACATACTCACAATAACTCCCATTCTTCATCATTGATTTCATAAATCTTAACCTGTCAGATCCTGGTTTGCAGATTAAATTTGAATAATTCACTTGAGGTGCGTTCACATGAAAAGCGAAGCAAATTACATACATATTACATGCATTTTTGCTGGGTCCCACGATTGACACAAAAGTTGCGTGATTCTACTTCCACAAACAGCAAAAGCAACGGAAAATTTGCCCCATTCGCATGTTCATTGAAGTAGAAATATTTGAATTTTTGTGTGAACTTCAAGCTGTCATGAAAGCCTATCAGTGTTGAGATTCTGTCAATGTCACTCGCGTCCTGAAGTCCTGATTGAATCAAAAATGAAAATTTGCTTTGCTTTTGGTGTGAACACAGCTTTACATACACTCACTCATTCACAAAGCAATCTCAGCCCCTATTCATGTATTTGTTTGGTTGTATATTGATGTATATGTTATAGCTTTTCCATTTGTGTATGTTATGTATTTTTCTGAAGACTGAGTATATATTATTGCTTTCAAGACTTGCCAAAAGTTGTTAATCATCCAAGCCATTTTTTTTTAACAAGGCCTAATAAAGTAATTTATTGCTTTATATTCCTTTTTTGTATTTGGATTGTACTCTTATTCCATATACTCAAAAACTAAGTAGCAGGAAGTTCCTAGTGGCGACCTACAAGGTGTCTTCATTGTAGAAGGTCAGAGGTCAGGACATGAATAGGACCACATGATATGCAATAGATTGAAGTTTCACCTCCAATGTGTTTTCTCTGTGTTTAGCCCTGACACTCTGGCCACCTGCTGGTACATCCTGCTGTCGGGATCGGTCTTCGTCAAGGAGCACATGTACCTGGCGAGGTGCTGGTAGGTCACTCACATCAGTTACATACCCATATCAACAAACACATGCACAAGCATTGTTCTACACATTTTTCTACAAAAAGAAAAGAAAAATCACATTATAATGTACGCTCAGCTCGGGTAATAAGCATATATGTTACATAACATAATGCTGCTGACCTTACCAAGTCTAACTGCACACCCAAGATGCAGTGAAAGGAAAACATCTCGATTTTCAACCAACCTTATTTTCCCATAATTTTTGGTCGAAGGGACTAAGAGTTTATTCTGATCAAATCCGGCGTTGTGGTGAAAGTCCCCGTTCAGCCATACGTTTGAACGGGGGTAGTGCGTTCATGCTGCGGCGCTGGGGGCCGCATGGGGTTGAGAAAAGTTGAAACAGAATCAACTTGGAGAAACGCAACCTGGCGTCCCGTTGTGGCTAATCCTGTAAGGTGGCAATCAGACCGAAAAACCTGAAGAACCTTATTAACCATGTAACGTTAGCGTCAACATTAGCGTACCGCTTTTTACCGAGCAACTGTGAAGATGGAAGAGAGTCTTGACTCCCGCCATTTTGTCCTTTCCAGAGCTGTACAACCCAGGTTGAAGTTGAGTGATGTCACAAAGTGACATCACTCCAATGAAGTGACACTCCCACATTGCAGCAGCAGTTTGTGCTAATGAGCCCAAATGCTATTATTGCTTTAAATTGTTCCAGTACTGATCGAGAACATGGCAACCGTGATCCACAAAAGCAAGCTGCAATGTAATCTTTTCGGCAAATGTGTGTCCTCTGAAAGGGCTAGTTTTTGCCACTGAGAGACTCAATTTATATTCTACCATTCTGGAGAGGATCCATACAAACTGACAACTTGTTTCTTTAGCTTTTGTTGATCCCGGTCTTTGAGCTGTATAAGCAATCATTGGCTCTACTTATCGGCTAGAATTACGTTATAACATAATCAGAGGTTGCGCTAGACTTTTTCGGTCATTTTGACTGACAGGGTCATAAAAATCCCGTTATGATCTATTTTTATCGGTCACTTTAATTTTAAAAAATATATAGTATGACATATATTAGGGGCAGCCGCGGCCTACTGGTTAGGGCTTCGGACTTGTAACCGGAGGGTTGCCGGTTCGAACCCCGACCAGTACGAATGGCTGAAGTGCCTGTGAGCACGGCACCTAACCCCTCACAGCTCCCCGAGCGCCGCTGTTGCTGGCAGCTCACTGCCTGGGGATTAGTGTGTGCTTCACCTCACTGTGTGCCTCACCATCTCTGTGTGCTGAGTGTATTCCACTAATTCACGATTGGGTTAAATACAGAGACCAAAATTTCCCTCACGGGATCAAAAGAGTAATTCTTCTTTCTTCTTCATATTCAATAGCATTTCATTTTAATAAATATTTTAATTCATATTCAGTCCAAACAAGCTGAACAAAGAATCCACACCGTGGATACACACATCAAGCAGAAGACTATGTAACTTTTTCTCCACAACTGACTGTGAGGCCGTCCTTAAAAATATTTTGGTTTACCATAACCCGACCGACCCTGTCAACTTAGGAGCAACCCAAATATATCTATTTTTTCCCTTTTAGTCCAACCGACTTGCCGGTTGCAAACTTGCGTTAAGACCGACCGTTTTTTTAACTCTTCAAACAATAATACAAATACAATAAAACCTTTTAAATTATTTTTTTAGTAAGTATTAAAAGAGCGGTCAATAACGGAAAATATTCGGTTAACACGACCCCTGAACATAATAGTATTTTCCCATTATTGGTGGATATCGCTTATCCCTTGTCCCTATATGTGTTTGTGTGTGTATTTGACCTGTTTGGTTAGTGAATGGTCAGCTCTGTAGTGTTCAGTACATGCGGTTTTGTGTGTGTGTGTGTGTGTGTGTGTGTGTAAATTAGCATAGAATTGAGTGTGCATGTTAAAGGACAAGTAGCCACAGAGGGCTGGTTGGGTCACATGGAGCCTACCGGGGGAAGTGTGTGTGTGGAATGTGGAACCTGGCCATGTGTTTCTGAGCTGCCTGCATCCCGGGAGCACATTAAGGCAGGAAATGAGCAAGACACACGCACACACTTGAGCCTGGAGCCAGTGAACATAGTAGAACAGGGCGGGAGAGAGATGACACACATTCTCCTGCCTTAGTGAAATAATCTCACAAAGTAAAAATCCTACCACTGGCCAACTCTGCTTCCATGGACCTCTGTGAACTTCTAAGCACTTCGGAGAACAAGGACCACTCTGGACAGGAGAGCACTGTGGAGAAGAACCAGGAGTACTGCTCCTGTATTTTCTTTGGATGATAACAATAATAATAATATGCTGGCTGCCCCATATCCCTCAAAAGGAAATCGACCGCCTGGATCCACTAATGGTATTTTTCCATTATCAATAGTGCTGCTAACTCTTTATAATTGCTTGATATTTGTGCTGGCTTTACTAACACATGTTCCTTTGTGTAGGGTTGGTTGATGTTAGCAGTTGGGAAGATGATAGCTGCCCTTGTTCTAAGAATGGGTTCAATCATTTAGACGTGTTTAGACGTGTAAAATGTGCTTCTTTCTTTGTCTTGTTTTCTTATTCCATGTCTCGTTTTTTCTTGTTTCTCTCTTTTGCTCACTGTGGGGTGCTTCTATGTAATGACTGCCAAACCTTTTTGCTTCTGTTGACTTGTGTGACTTGTTTCCCCCAATGGCAAGTCAGTGGAGCACTACAATCTGTCACATTACAGCTCTGTACCACAGCACTGACACCCAGTCCTTGGGCTCCCTATCCCCCTGATAATCTTAAAGAGCAACGAACCTTCTTCAATGGGTGGAGAGAGTGAGAAAGAGAAGCAATGATGACACACTGAAGAGGGTTATCAAACATGTCCAGTACCACCAGGGTCAAATCATTGCAATATTGAAGCAAAGGGATTTTGTTGTTATAATTATTTATATTTTTGTCATGTAGAGAGTTCTGTCTACTGGGAGAGGATTTTAATTGCAGTAATGACACTATTGTTTTTGTTGGAAGTTATGACAATGTTATAGTGGTTACAGTAGAAAACATGGTCCCCTGTGTCTGGTTGATTATCTTTTTGGTATTCTGAATTGTATCTTAACTAGTGTGTGTGTGTGCGTGTGTGTCTGTGTGTCTGTGTGTGTGTGTGTGTGTGTGTGTGTGTGTGTGTGTGTGTGTGTGTCTGTGTAAAGTAATGGTATTGCTACATATCCACATCCAGTATGTGTTTGACTCAATTGGGTGTAAAATGTCAATAGTTTTTGCTGTCAACATGTATGACATACATGTAGACACATATCATCAAACATCATCATACCAAAAAGTGTCAGGTTTTTGGTCGGCTCTTCTGAGATTTCCAGTTGAATTCTTGTGCTTTATGCAGAGCAGCACTCTTATATTAGAACATAGAAGAGCTTGAATGCTCCACTTTATCCACTGGATCAACAAATGTATTTCCGGATATCCGTCATTCATCTGCGATGCTGTTCCCCCATGAGTTATTGTCCACAACTAGTTCATAGTGGCTTACCCTGGGAACCCCAGTTTGGTGTGTGCGTGGGCATGCTAGTGCACACCTGTATGTTTACCTACGTATTGGCTTGTGTGTGGCTTGGGCTTCTACACCGGCTGTCAGTTTATTGCCCCTATTTCTACAGCTGTCAGTGGTCCTTCTACTGGTCTGCTGTTGTGTTGTTTGCTGTCGGCCACTGTGGGTGGGATGGCAGTATCACCTGCTGAGTGCATGTGTATGTGTGGGCCTGTAGAGACGGGTGGGTGGGGGAGACATCTTTACTACAATTATAGCAACATTTCTATGTTTTAAGAAAAGAAAACCAAAGGAGAAGCTATTGTCAGGGATAGACATCTCTACTCTGTGGGATCATCTGATCAAGACAATTAAATGGAAGGAGTACATCTACATTTCTTTCTCACTGTTCATCTCACATTTCTTTCTCACACTCACTCACTCACTCACTCTGACAGATCCGGTAAACTCTGTGGAAATATGGAAATATTGAAGGTGGGATTCAATACCGTCAAAAATACAGAATGTTCTTTCTATTAAACCTTTTTCTGACTTGTGATTTTGGCAAAGTTTTGAAGAACAATATATAATTAACTAGTCCAAAAATAGATATCCACACTCCGAATCATTTGTTTGATTTAACATGTGATCTCTGTAAGAGGCCTGAGTGTCTAGCGGTGTCGGGGTTCAGAACAAACCGCTGGGAACACCTCTATAGAGCTACCGCTGTCAGCACACCTCTATAGAGCTACCGCTGTCAGCACACCTCTATAGAGCTACCGCTGTCAGCACACCTCTATAGAGCTACCGCTGGGCAGCACACCTCTATAGAGCTACCGCTGGCAGCAGCACACCTATAGAGCTACCGCTGTCAGCACACCTCTATAGAGCTACCGCTGGCAGCAGCACACCTCTATAGAGCTACCGCTGGGCAGCACACCTCTATAGAGCTACCGCTGTCAGCACACCTCTATAGAGCTACCGCTGGGCAGCACACCTCTATAGAGCTACCGCTGGCAGCAGCACACCTCTATAGAGCTACCGCTGGCAGCAGCACACCTCTATAGAGCTACCGCTGTCAGCACACCTCTATAGAGCTACCGCTGTCAGCAGCACACCTCTATAGAGCTACCACTGGCAGCAGCACACCTCTATAGAGCTACCGCTGTCAGCACACCTCTATAGAGCTACCGCTGTCAGCACACCTCTATAGAGCTACCGCTGGCAGCAGCACACCTCTATAGAGCTACCGCTGGCAGCAGCACACCTATAGAGCTACCGCTGGCAGCAGCACACCTCTATAGAGCTACTGCTGGGCAGCAGCACACCTATAGAGCTACCGCTGGCAGCAGCACACCTCTATAGAGCTACCGCTGGCAGCAGCACACCTCTATAGAGCTACCGCTGGCAGCAGCACACCTCTATAGAGCTACTGCTGGGCAGCAGCACACCTCTATAGAGCTACCGCTGGAAGCAGCACACCTCTATAGAGCTACCGCTGGCAGCAGCACACCTCTATAGAGCTACCGCTTGCAGCAGCACACCTCTATAGAGCTACCGCTGGCAGCAGCACACCTATAGAGCTACCGCTGGGCACACCTCTATAGAGCTACCGCTGGCAGCAGCACACCTCTATAGAGCTACCGCTGGCAGCAGCACACCTCTATAGAGCTACCGCTGGCAGCAGCACACCTCTATAGAGCTACCGCTTGGTATTCTACAAGATAGGGAGTACCCTGCACTAAACAATACAACATGACTACATGACATCTCACAAAGCTATGTGGCCATTGGAGCTCTGGTGTGAATGTAACGTAGTGTTACATAATGACTATGTAATACAGCTTAAACAGATTCTCTATTTGTGTAGATCTGTGGAAACTATCAATCACTCTGAACAGAAACTAAGAACTTGGCGGATTGGCCCAAATCTATTGAAGCAGGCTCTTATCTATCTATTCAGTATCTTATGGGCCACACATATTTACCAGCAGCTTTTACATATTTTTACATATTTGTTTTTATTATTGTATTTTTCTTACACAATTAACATCATATACCGTTTATATATAATATGTTAGGAGGGTATGAACAAATACGGGCCAAATGTTGCAATATCGGTGTTGCTAACAGGTTCTAAGAAAGGAGAATTCAGGAGCTTGGTGTTCTTTATTTGGCCGGTATTGAGTGCCCAAGCTTTCACCGTGCGCAACACACATACAGTGTATATACAAACACACATACAGTGTATATACAAACACACAGTGTATATACAAACACACATACAGTGTGTATATACAAACACACATACAGTGTACATATACAAACACACATACAGTGTATATACAAACACACATTCAGTGTATATACAAACACACATACAGTGTATATACAAACACACATACAGTGTACATATACAAACACACATACAGTGTATATACAAATGCACATACAGTGTATATACAAACACACATACAGTGTACATATACAAACACACATACAGTGTATACAAACACACATACAGTGTATATACAAACACACATACAGTGTATATACAAACACACATACAGTGTATATGCAAACACACATACAGTGTATATACAAACACACATACAGTGTACATATACAAACACACATACAGTGTACATATACAAACACACATACAGTGTATATACAAACACACCTACAGTGTATATACAAACACACATACAGTGTACATATACAAACACACATACAGTGTACATATACAAACACACATACAGTGTATATACAAACACACATACAGTGTATATACAAACACACATACAGTGTACATATACAAACACACATACAGTGTATATACAAACACACATACAGTGTATATACAAACACATACAGTGTACATATACAAACACACATACAGTGTACATATACAAACACACATACAGTGTATATACAAACACACATACAGTGTATATACAAACACACATACAGTGTACATATACAAACACACATACAGTGTATATACAAACACACATACAGTGTATATACAAACACACATACAGTGTACATATACAAACACACATACAGTGTACATATACAAACACACATACAGTGTATATACAAACACACATACAGTGTACATATACAAACACACATACAGTGTATATACAAACACACATACAGTGTACATATACAAACACACATACAGTGTATATACAAACACACATACAGTGTATATACAAACACACATACAGTGTACATATACAAACACACATACAGTGTATATACAAACACACATACAGTGTACATATACAAACACACATACAGTGTACATATACAAACACACATACAGTGTACATATACAAACACACATACAGTGTATATACAAACACACCTACAGTGTATATACAAACACACATACAGTGTATATACAAACACACATACAGTGTACATATACAAACACACATACAGTGTACATATACAAACACACATACAGTGTATATACAAACACACATACAGTGTACATATACAAACACACATACAGTGTATATACAAACACACATACAGTGTATATACAAACACACATACAGTGTATATACAAACACACATACAGTGTACATATACAAACACACATACAGTGTACATATACAAACACACATACAGTGTACATATACAAACACACATACAGTGTATATACAAACACACATACAGTGTACATATACAAACACACATACAGTGTATATACAAACACACATACAGTTTACATATACAAACACACATACAGTGTATATACAAACACACATACAGTGTATATACAAACACACATACAGTGTACATATACAAACACACATACAGTGTACATATACAAACACACATACAGTGTATATACAAACACACATACAGTGTACATATACAAACACACATACAGTGTACATATACAAACACACATACAGTGTACATATACAAACACACATACAGTGTATATACAAACACACCTACAGTGTATATACAAACACACATACAGTGTACATATACAAACACACATACAGTGTATATACAAACACACATACAGTGTATATACAAACACACATACAGTGTACATATACAAACACACATACAGTGTATATACAAACACACATACAGTGTATATACAAACACACATACAGTGTACATATACAAACACACATACAGTGTATATACAAACACACATACAGTGTATATACAAACACACATACAGTGTACATATACAAACACACATACAGTGTACATATACAAACACACATACAGTGTATATACAAACACACATACAGTGTATATACAAACACACATACAGTGTACATATACAAACACACATACAGTGTACATATACAAACACACATACAGTGTATATACAAACACACATACAGTGTATATACAAACACACATACAGTGTATATACAAATGCACACTTCATGATTGCTTGGTTGGCACCCTGCTAGCAACCGTGGGGTTCACCTGACAAACCCAGTCTCCCTGTGGGGTAGAGCACAACATTCAGCAATATATATACTGTGTGTGTGTATATATATATATATATATATCCTAAATGTTGTGCTCTGGAAAACACCTGCAGATCACAGTAGTGTGTGGGGAATGTGAACGTAATAATAATAATCATTCACCCATCATGTTTTTACTTTTCACATATTTTTTCACAGGGTTTTTTCTTGGCAAAGTCCATTTAGGGACTGCATATATTGTTTTTTCATTTACTTTTTACTGCATCGATGCCTTCATCTAGTGTAGCTCCGGTGACATAGTCAAGTGACTGGAGTAGAGAATGACCCCATGGTCACACTGAGCATCAACTCTTCCACCTGCCAAGAACAACAACTGAATGAAAGTTAGACCTTGGTCGTCCCAAATATGGCTCTCATTGTAACATTGCTGTTTAAAACTTGGAAAGAAACAACTTCATATATCTGTACTAACTTATTGTAATAAACTATATGGTTAGATAAACTGAAAATCTAAAATCTGAAACTGAAAACTGAAACTAAATCATACTACCCACACTCTCAGACATGTGGGAAGTAAAGTGTCCTAATCCCCTAATATTTCTTGGTATGACAGGAATCTCAAAAAGTTTATCCCAAGGTGTTTCTCCAGCTCTGTGAGTGTATTGACTATCTTTTGGGTACCTAGTGGACTTCATTAGGTCATGTTCAGCTATGAGTGTAGTGACTATCTTTTGGGTACCTAGTGGACTTCATTAGGTCATGTTCAGCTGTGAGTGTAGTGACTATCTTTTGGGTACCTAGTGGACTTCATTAGGTCATGTTCAGCTGTGAGTGTAGTGACTATCTTTTGGGTACCTAGTGGACTTCATTAGGTCATGTTCAGCTGTGAGTGTAGTGACTATCTTTTGGGTACCTAGTGGACTTCATTAGGTCATGTTGAGGTCTCATGTCAACCACCAGGTGGGCTACCCACCTATGTTTCCTGAATGACCTTCATATTCTGACTGATGTGTTTGTTCTCTTAGCCTATTGTACAACTAGGTTGACAGAGGTTCTCTATTTTTGACAGATGACATGCAGATTGTGCAACTTTTTTTAAAAAGTAGTGCAAGAAACACAACATTTTCTTTTTACTTAAGTGTAATGGTGTCCAAACCCAACTCAAAACCAATACACCTGAGGATAATGTAATATATGCAATGCTTTAAACATCTAAGTAACCTGTGACTCAAACTATAGTTTAGTTTAGAATATTTAAAAATTGGCAACCTTGGGCAATAAGGTGTGAGGAAGTGTAAATACATTTACTAAATATGCCAATCATTGTGACTCTTCTTAAAACTGGGCAGTGATGTAAAAATACTCCCTGTGTCTGTGTTATGGGCAACAGGGTGAGAGTTAATTGAAATTATTCCTTAACCATTCCATAAACATGTCCATTGCTGCCATTTAAACTGGTTGAATGTCCCATGCAGATACCATATCTCCAGCAGATTTCTGATTATACTGATGTCACTGATTATATCCATTCGACCAGTTTAAATGGCAGCAATGGACATGTTTATGGAATGGTTAAGGAATAATTTCAATTAACTCTCACCCTGTGGCCCATAACACAGACACAGAGAGATAGATATAGAAGTCTCAAACTGCAGGAACTGGGGAATATTTTCTCCTTGAGTTTGACTGACACAGCTCAGCATTGCCAGAGCTCAGAGATGACAGTGAATTACTTTTTAGTGCTGGAGCCTTGTATTTGTTTGTGCAGACTCTCGGTGGGGGGGGTTGTCTATTATTGGGCACATTTGTGAATTACTGCTACATTCTTACTGTTAATGTGTGTGTTTTCTCCCTGTAGTTTTGGCAGACAGTTGGGAGGAAGGCGAGGCTGTGAATGCATCACTTTGGAACCGTCAGAAATGATTGTGGTGAGCAAAGTCTTCATATCTCTCTCTCTCTCTAGCTCTCATACACACACACCCATCTGTGCTTTTCATGGGCATCCCTCCACCTGTGTTTCCTTCTGCTCTTCTCTTCACACGAAAAGTGGCCCCCAAAGGGTGTCTCAATGACATTTATTATTATTTATTATTGGCTCTATTATTCAGAAGTTATTTGGACCTTTCCAAAGGCCATCACTGCTGTTTAGTGTCACTTCATTGGTAGGAGGTATGAGACGTCGCCAGACATTTCAGTTTTGCAGATCCAAATAAAGTTCACTTTAGGGGTTATTTATACCTCCTATGATATGCCTATGCCTATGATACAATGCAATAACACCGTGTCATGGGCATAAGGGTGTAATTTAGCCTATTAAATTAAGATACATACTAATACTGTGAGTTTTTTGTGCTGACTATCAGTATGAATTACTAATCAATCATCGGTATGCATTGCTAATCAATGTTAAATAACAACTGTCAATCTTAAACAGTATTTCACAAATTTTGACCTTTGACATTTTGATATTTATACTGATTGCAACAGATATTCAATATGTTATACTTTTTGATATTCAATAGATTTAGATGTATACTATTGAGACCAGCTAGAGCATATGACATAGCTCTAGCTCTAGCTCTAGCTCTAGCCATAGCTCTAGCCCAAGCTGGGTTGAACAAACACTTCACCTAGAAACATAACATTTTTTATACATTTTTAATAGAAGAAGAAGAAGAAGAAGAATTACTCATTTGATCCCGTGAGGGAAATTTGGTCTCTGCATTTAACCCAGTCGTGAATTAGTGAAACACTCAGAACACAGTGATGGTGAGGCACACAGTGAGGTGAAGAACACACTTAAACCCGATGCAGTGAGCTGCCTGCAACAGCGGCGTTCGGGGAGCAGTGAGGGGTTAGGTGCCTTGCTCAAGGGCACTTAAGCCGTTCGCACTGGTCGGGGTTCGAACCGGCCACCCTCCGGTTACAAATCCAAAGCCCTAACCAGTAGGCCGCGGCTGCCTCTAATAGATAATGATATTAATGATATCACAGGATAAATGAAAATGATCATGGTTATGGTATATATCCCAGTGTGACACTAGGAGGTGCTAGACCACAGGGACTGCACACTTTTGTTTTAGTTTAATGGCAATGCTGGGTGCCTTTGCTTTAAGTATCTGTCATCCTTTAGTGTATGTGTGTTGTGTATTTCTCTTCACATGCTCTTGAACAGCATTAGTGCTGCAGTGCAATTTCATTGAAACTTTGCACAATGTACCCAGCACCGTTAGTTTTCAATAAGAGAACCCCAATGGTGCCGATATATAATATATAATGTAATAGCCATCCTATTACTTCCAGCACTGCTCAAAACCTTGGCACGCATCGCAATGCCATCCTTTACAACCCATTATATTAAACACAGAAAAACACCTCAAAACAATGTGTTGTACTTTCTACTATTGGCCTGTCTCGTACGCAACCGGTTTACGTTAGAGCTCTACTAGAACCAAGTCAAACTCAAACCAAGAGTGGATCTGAAAGCCACTGACTTCCTCTACTCAACGTTTACTTGTGATATTGCATGTTTATCTTTTTGAATCGATCCAAGTATAATATGTGTTCTAGCCCAGTGAACCGTTCCATACATTCTATACATTCTACTGGATGTGCTAAGTCATGCTATCTACACAAACAATATGTCAAATTAAAGCTGAACTTTAATTTGCTAAAACTTTGCAGATTCCAACAGCATAAGCCGTATTATGCGGTGCCCTTGTAAACTCAACAAACTAGATGTGAACAAATGTTTAAGTTCCAATCATATGTCTTACCTTTGTTTGTCATGAAAGCAAATCACTGCAATAATATTTTCTATGAAATATTGTATATGGAAATGTAAACACTTTGAATTCGTAACATTATGAAATCATATTTACCAAGTCTGAATGTAGTCGTCATCTGAATGTATTTTTTGTGAATCCCCCTTTTTGAAGTTCAAGTCAGTCATTTAAATTTGTGTCATCAAATGTTTTTTCATCACATTTTCAAATATATGTAATGTTAACTAAAACAAATAAAAAAAATCAGTTGCAGATAATCAATTACTTATCAATACTTCTAGTCATTCGTCATTACTTATATTCAATTGGTCAAAATTTGGATCAGAAAATGCAAGCGATATAACTTCTAACTGAAGAGGCAGGGTATTCAAAGGACAGGCCTCAGCAATCAAGACTGAGTGCAATCCAACTGACTGCCTGTCGGGAGCAACTCTGTCTCTAATGTGATCAAAGAAAACCGCTTGTGTATTAAACCCAAAGATAGTGAACAAGGAGAAGGTGGAGACATCCTGGAGATTGTCTGGTCTGTGTCAGTTACGTATGTTCAAAGTCGGAGCTCAATAGGCAGAGGTCTGAAGCAACATATAGATTTTATTTAACGACATGACTGACAGACTCTGCTCATAGTTGATTCCATTGCTTTCAGTCTCCAGAGCTTAGGCCTGTCCTTGCAATACCGTGCTGATTCAGTTTGATTTTTTTTTATTAATTACTCTTTCTATTCTGCATTTTGACAATTTGAATATAATTCATGTGAATCTAAACAAGTGAACATTGAAAAATATTTAAAAATAAATATTTAAAATGCACAATATTATGGAATTGATTTTTATCCATAGTTTTTGTTTCTAATACCAATATTTATACCAATACTACTATATATGAAATTGATACTATATCATATAAATACTTATACTAATATGACTTCTTATCATACCAATAGCCTACTACTATGTTTCATACTACTTATCATTCTACTTCTATGCTTGACATTTATCATACTAAAAGGGCAAATTACTGGTACTTATACCCCTATTACTGGTACTTATCATGCTTTATACTATGTTTACTACCTGTCATATTAATACTTAATAGTAATATTAATGCTAATTCATCATGCTACTAGGCCTAGGATCAAACTATAACTTTAGTTTAGCCATTTGTTTAATTTGTGTCAACTATTCAACATTATTAAAATGGTTTGTATGCTTATATTGTTATGCTTACTGCATTCAGTCACACACACAAGGAGGGAAAGAGGGTGTGGTCTAGTCACATTCTGTTGCAGTGAGTGGGCTAATTTGGCCTATGGGAATAGTTGGTGAGTGTAATCTGTGGCTGCTGTCATGAGCGTGGTCACATGATGGACAGAAGTGACATTGACATATAGAGAGGGGAGTCCGATAATAAAGATAATATTTCACCAGGGCCTAACTACACCACATAGACCCCAAATTATCCATTGGATCCTCAACCTCAAATTATTTAATATTTATATAACTGATAGTTGATTACGACAGCTTATGTCAGTTGTATTTAATTGGACATCTTTCACATTGTAAATTGTTGTATTTCTCCTTGAAGTGGCAATCTCAAAGATTTCCTTTATGTTTGTTTTGGGAATACCTTTGGTAGTCAGCAGTATTGCCACTGACACCCAGTTCGTTTCATTCATAACACAGCAAATACAAAGTGCTGTCTGTGGTCAAAACAATACAAAAAATGATTGAGCATGTTGAATGTAGTTTACTTCATGGCATTACTGTACACATTACAGTGTTTCCAACATAATCAGATACTACTTGGGGTGGTAGCTGAAGGGCGGTTAAAAGTATTTGTAACTCATAAGTTAGAAAGATATTGGATATTCAACAGATATTCACACTCTTAATTACAGCAATGCGATGCCGGGAATGAAACACACTCACTAGAGTCTGCTGTGTCTGGTGGTGTTTACCTGCCAAAGGTAGGGCTGGGTAGCAGCACTCCTCTCTAGAGCATCATTTGGTCAATAAGCCGCCATTCCAGGTTTATTATTATGCTTTTGGGTTTAGTTAACGCTTATCAGAAGCCTTCAGCCTTCAGCTTAGTAGAAAATTATGTGTTATGTTTTTATGTTTACGTTTGCATTGATTGTGTTCTGTTACCTACAGTGCACTTCATAAAGGTGCAGTAGGCGGGATTCAAAAGTTGTAAAGAGAGAGAGAGCAGAAGAGAATAATATTTAGAAAATAAACAACCAAAAACACACAGAGGAGATGTCCTGATTGGTCAGACATGAGCTGGGAGCAGTCCAAAATCTAAATGGTCTCAAACCAAGGCAGGCCCAGTCAGCTCAAAACAGCGCATTTCACTCACTAATCACTGACTGATGGCTATGGCATTTCCAACAAATTTCACTCAAATAATGGCTCTTAAATCATACCTACAGCACCTTTAACCCTAGTATCTGAACATCCATAAGGCATGTCCATAAATATGTCCATAACATCTGCATAATCACTAACGTGCATTGAGGACAACTTTGTTTTTAACAATTTAGTGACACAAATAAAAAATGTAGACACAGTTGCACGCATTGTGTGCAACTGTTATCAATAAGTCATATACATGGAGAACACACCAAATGCATAAGAGAACTAACAAATAGATTGTAGTCTTCCCTTGTTGACCAGGATCACATGTGTGACATTAACCTAAAATGTGACTAGATGGAACAACTAGTCTAGCACATAGTGTGGAGGGACTGAAGAGAGAAATTCTCTTACCTTTTCCTTACCATGGCTAAGGAAAAGGCTATCCTTAAAAAAGGATAGCTGCACTGAATAATGCCGTTGTATGTTCTTTTTCAAAGGTTGAAATGTTTTTATTTGGTTTTGGAAGTTGTAAATGTATGTAAAAATACGTAAATTATGTAAAAGTATGTTTAGCTAATCTAAACAAGTATCTGTGGAAGTTGGTGTTGTCAGATATTGATTAAATGGTTACAAAACAAAGTTACAAAAGAAACGATCCAAATAACAAATGATTTATTAACAAAGACTAGACAGAAAGAAAAGACCAGTAATGATGAAGGAATCAAAATTGCAGCCATTTGGATATGTGCATTAATTGTAAACATGCCGAATTCCGTGGAGAAGAACTGCCCATTATGGAGAGGCAGAAAGAACACGCATTCCGGGAGCAACAAGCTCAAATGTGTCATAGGGGACAAATTATGGACGGAATTTGTGTGTTGTGCTTTTTTTTGCCTCTGTGTGCCTGGAGAGGATATTTGTGTATTTACGGTTTCCTGCAGGAAACTGTGGCTTGTGTTTGTGTGTGGGACACAAAGAGAGGGAGGAAAAGAGCATGTGAGTTTTGAGCCTGTGTCTGGGTGTTTCTACACACAATGTGGTCATCATGAGAAGCCCTGCAGTTTCCGCTCATGAGTGCTAGACAGGAAACAAGTTAGTTTAGTTTCAGAGAGCATGCACACAGCCTCGTCTCATTTGTGTGTTTACTATCTTTCAAATTAGTTAATTAGTTTCAAGGTTCACGTATTTTTTTTTTTGTTAATGTCAAATACGTGATGCATTTTGGGGGGGAATTTGCTCCTTTTTCTTAATTTCAGCGGTTCTAACAGAACATCCAGTCTCCTACCTCTGGAGATGGCATTTGTTATTGATGCAGTTGTGGTTTGTGTTGACGCCTGGTGGTCCTGACTCCCCCACTGGGATCAGGATGAGCACCCTGATGAGCTCCCTGCGCTGGCACCGCGTCTCCGTCTTCTGGAAGAGCTGGATGTTCAACCAGGATCCTGGCCTGACAGTAGAACCTGCGGACCCAGAGCCAGACTCCAATCAGAGCCAGTCAGGCCATCTGCAGCAGAACTTCACAGATTCCACTCACCACAACTTGGAGCAACATCCCGACAGGCGCTTAGAAGAAGCTGCAGAGTGCCAGAGTAGCGTGGGGCTGCCGGGCGCCGTGGCCTCTGGGCTGGGGAGCCAGCAGGGTGCTCCGGGTCCTCAGCAGCACTCCTGTGTGTTGCAGGTGGAGAACGCTGAGGAGGAGGAGGGGGCCCTGCACCGGGACGGCTCCCAGAGGACGTCCCGCCGACGCTTCAGGAGGGTGAACCCCCGGGGGGAGCGGGAGCTCATCACAGACGGACAGGAGCCCGCCCTGTGCTACAACACGGTGAGCTGCTGCTGCTACACATTACAGCTTGGTTTTAACACATGCCGTAAGGTGGTGTGTCATAGCATGTAGTAGTTGAGTAACTCGTGCGTGCAGGTTTCCTGTTTTTTGTTCAAACAAGGATGCTGGTAACCGCTATAATACTAGTTGAAAGATAAAACTGACACAAAAGATGCAAATCTTTAACTTCAGTTAGAAATGCCCTTTGTATATTTGTCCTTGTCTTGTCCTCTCCTTGTATGATGGCATACCTTGTGTTGAATGATCTTTTGCATAGGAAAACCTAAATTTGTTGTGATAAGGAATTTATTTTCCATATCTTTAGGGGATGGGAAATATATACAATACATGACATGTGAGTGATCTGGAAAGGGCCATTTTGTGTGTGTGTGTGTGTGTGTGTGTGTGTGTGTGTGTGTGTGTGTGTGTGTGTGTGTGTGTGTGTGTGTGTGTGTGTGTGTGTGTGTGTGTGTGTGTGTGTGTGTGTGTGTGTGTGTGTGTGTGTGTGTGTGTGTGCTTTGCTGATAGGATCTTTGTGCTTCAGTTACAGTTGGCACTTATCAGTTGCCACATTTGACCACACGCACACATACATACACTCCACCCCCCCCCCCCCCCCCCCCCCCCACACACACACACACACACACACACACACAGCTTGGTTTACACCAATTTTCTTCAAGCCTTCCTTTTTATTGATTTATTTTCGCCCAATTTTTGTACAGTTGGAAGGTGCTTTCTCTATGACGTGGCGGCATTATCTGAGTGGATAGAACTGGTGGTCCACTAACTGTAGGTTGGTGGCTCCATCCCCTCCTCCAACTGTCCATGTGTCCACGTGTCCACGTGTCCACATGTCCTTGAGGAAGACACTGAACTAAATGTATGACAAATGTACTGATTGTAAGTCGCTTTGGACAAAGGTGTTTGCTAAATGCCCTAAATGTAAATGTATTATCATCTCTATGCATTATTTTCCCCCATTATACTTCTGGTATTCCCACCCTACCTTTGTGTTATGTTATTCTCATCCCCAGGTATTCCTCTTCCTTCTCTCAGTTATGAGCCTAACTCTTGTGCTCTCATGTCTGTCATTTATTTCCATGTTTCTGGTTAGGGGGGTATACCACATTGGCCCTTGCCTTTCTCTCTTTCTCTTTACTAAGGGAAATTTTCCTTTGCCTCTTTATTTATTTGTGTGTGTGTGTGTGTTAGTATGTGTATAGAGAGTTGTTAGTACAAACTACATCAAAGTACTATGAAAGCAGATGTTGTTTCCTTAATCATGTGGATGTAGTTTTTTGGGTGTTGTTGTCTTATTCACAGAAGTGGAATATTCAAGAAGCACTGGTGCCAGTCCGACTGCCAATTACAATTATTAAGGATATGCTGGTGGATTGACTGAAACAATACATTAGGGGACATAACGATCCAACCAAACAGATAGACATGCTTGTGATTTCTTAGGAATTGTTTTGTGGATGTGTATGGTGAAGAGCACAAAGAGAGGCTAAGACATAGCAGAATGAAACCGTCAGTGGCTAACGAACAACCTGTGGTTAGTTTGCTAGCTTCCTGTCATAGCACAATACATAGCCTGTCTGCCTATAGCCCCCTCCACACATATACTTACAAACAAACGTCCTTATCTGCAGCAGGCTTGCTACATGCAGAGGCATATGTAGATTGAGTGTGCCACAGTAACTATACTGCTGCCATGGCCACCCTGTATTTCACATTCAGTGACCCATCTACTGGGCCATTAGCCTGATTCTAGACTGCAGTGTCCTTATGAAGTCTTTTAGAATAATATCGTAATGTCCTATATCAATAGTTTGATTCAGCATATTGCTTTCTTTGGTTGAAATATAGTGTGTTTTGTGGCTGAGAGGATGCTGATCTTGAGAGCTTTTTTGATAACCATCCAGTTATTGGATGGTTCACTGATGCAGCCATTTCCACAAGCTGCTTGGTGACGGAGATAAGGTGTGTGCTTTGCAGTTGCATACTGTGGACGTATTTGCGAACAATACCTAATCCATTGAAACCCTTTCCCCTGTCTGCAGCTGTTCCCTGTTACCTGTGTGGGTTGTACCGGTGTTCCCGGTGCCTCACTGTGCTTTAAAGTCTGCTAATCTGCTCCTTCACTAATGGACAGTAGAAGGGGAGGGATGTGTTTGGTAAAACTGGATGATGGTTGACTGGCTCGATCAGCCTGCTTGGTGGTGTTTGATGTCACCATGGTGACAGCATGATGTCAGCACTGTGAGGTGATGTCGCCCTCTCTCATTGGACCTTTGACCTTGGAACTATAGAAAAAGGTGTGCACATCAATTTCTGCTTGGCAGTCAGTCTTCCTGTTGATGAACATGCACCCAGAGCCCTTGGCACATCTCCGCCGTGATCCGAGCCGCACTGATCCCTTCTATCACTTCACAGGTGTTGAAGCATGCCCCACCAGGGCCTCAGTGAGCCAGATAGAAATGAGAGAGAGATTGATGTGTGCATGTGTGTGTGTGTGGGGGAGAGAGCAAGACCAAGAATCAAAATTGTTGCCAACCTTGCAACCTTTACTCTCAAGCCCTGTAATGGGAATGTTTTAGCGTGTAGTGCAATCATTTGTTATTCTCAGCTAAATGCGTTTGTGGGTAAGCATCTTAGCATGTGTACACTGCTGTATCCTCTGCAGTTGCTGTTACTGCTTCCACTAGAGTGCTAATTTTAGGGATTACATCAGCAGCACTAAACTGGTAACCTCACTGCCCCCCCCCCCCCCCCCCCCCATCTCCTCCTCTCATCGACTCATTCCTTCCCTGTATCTTCCTTCATGTCTCTCTCCTGACCTTGGCTGCTGTCTCTGCCTCTCATCCCACCATGCATCCCTTCTGTCTGATGCTGCCTTCTTCTAGCTTGTTTCCTCCTGCATCTCTCCCCTCATTTCTTCTCTCCTTCGTCTCTTTATCATCTTTGTTGTGTCTTTGACATTTGTATTGCTTTTTATTATCAACTTTCCAAAATTGTTCCTTTCTCTAAAAATAGGGCATCATGGGGGTATCCATGCTGGAACTATAAAGTAGGCCACCTCCATAAACCTGCTGTATGCTGTGGTGGTTTCTGTATGAAGGCTTTATTATAGTGTGTAACTACATTTCAAGCTTGTGAGGCTCCTGTGAGTTTCCTGCCATGCTGTACAAGCACACACACACACTGTACAAGTCCTTAGAAGATCAAGATATGATTTTAAAATGACTTGTTTATGATATACAGTATATTCATGAAGCATTTATTCCTTTATGTTCCTCTATCCATCTTTTTTTTCCCTCGCTCTCACTTTCACCCTCTCTCCCTTTCCTTTTGTTTTTGTGTCTATTGTTCTGTCTCTCTCTCTTTCCTCTCACTTTGGCTGTGTGAATGTCAAAAGTTTTCACTCACACTCCCTCACACGCACACATACTTATTTTGGTTTGAATTGGTGTAATGTGCACCATGCACAAATACATACACATACATTCACCATATATCTTGAAACATCCCAACAGTCTAAGCAGTCCAACCTCAATTTGCACACTAGACAGTAAAACAAATCCCAGAGTTTCTGCCTTAATGAGAGCAGCTACATGCAAACCACTCCAACCCCCCTCGCTCAATCCCCAGACTTGTGTGAACCAGCCAACAGCTTGGGGAGCATTGAGAGCTCAGTACTGTAGAACAACAGACGCATATCTTAACACAGTCAAAGTGTGTGCTTGTGTGTTGGTTACAAGGCTTGATTTGGATTTGCTGTATTAGTACACCACACACACACACACACACACACACACACACACACACACACACACACACACACACACACACACACACACACACACACACACACACACACACACACACACACACAAACAGGATGTCCTTCCTCTGTGGCTTGTTTTTTTCAGCTGGCATTCAGGCAGACAGAGAGACATGCAGTCACAGTTCACTGTCACAGAGGTAAGCAGAACAGAGGATATGTGACAAGACAGGTGTCAAAAGATGCAGACAGACAGACTTCCTGACAGCCAGAGTGCAAACCATTACAAACATTGCAATGTCAGATCTGGTATCTCACAGTTACCAATTGAGTTAGTGCTTTGTGGCTCTCCCTTCAAATGAGGACTTATTCTTACTCTTCATTGCACTTCACACTTCATATTCTACTGAAATGCTCCAACTTGCCTACTGATATTTCAGTTTTATTATGATGTGCTACTCACTGCCTACTGCCTAGATATTTATCACTAGGTATCCCTCTCTCTCGCTCTCCATCTTTTTCTCTCCATCACACACTCCCTCTCCCTCCCTCATTGTGTACACAGTGCTCTTCTCTGAAGGCACGGCTCCATGTGCTCAAATCTGATTGGCTGTGCAGTAAAAGGATGATGTCATTGCTACCAACACAGAAGGGTGGGAGTGCTGGCAGTGGCTGAGAATGGTAGGCCGACTCGGAGAGGGGGAAAACCAGCTTCCTCTCATTAAGGAATCGCAGTGAGAGAGGCAGGCTGGCAGGCAGTCAGGCTAGCTGACACACACACACACACACACACACACACACACACACACACACACACACACACACACACACACACACACACACACACACTGCATGGAGATGTGAATGTGTGTATAAGAAGTGTGCATTTGAAGACAGGGTGAGAATTTGAATGAATAAATACAAAGTATGTGCAGAGCAAGTGGGGCATGATATTAGGAGATAACAGATCAAAAAATACAGAGAGTGAACTAAAAATAGCACATGGTAGAGTTTAGAGTATGGTAGAGAGAGTGTAGAGTATGTGAGTAGAGTATGTGCGTGTGAGTGCATGCGTGCACAAGGGAATACCAATCAGAGAGAGGGATACATCATCTACCTTTGTAATTACCTGCCAAATTGGAGCTGGGAAGTCTGCTCTGCTTATTTTGAGGATGGGCACACCTTACCTCAATATGTCTGTCCTTCTATCTCTGTCATCACTTCCAATACAATAGACTGCTTTAGAATGGTGAAGGAAGGCAAATAAAAACAAGAAAGATTTTTGTTGATTGCTGATCTGTTGAGTTTTGTTGTCAAACTAATCACATTGCCTATGCATGTTTGTCGAACCTTCTAAAATTCATTGCAGTTATTGAGCTTGCATACATAATACATTTGAAATGAGGTGATTCAAGTCATAAAAATCCAACTGCCTGCATAACCCACATAACGTATAAGCATGTACCATGTTCCTGGAGATGGTGAATGTTCTCTCCCTGAGCATTCATAAAATGTAGTAAATGTGATGAATGCCAAAAAAACCCCACCCCTCCACTGCACTGTGCTAACGCGCTGCTTCTTAGCCCAGCTTGGCTGCTGCTAGCCCCCGGCCTGCTCTCCATTCAGCTAATGGCTTTAAATAACACAGCATTCAGTACAACAGTGGTCGCCGTGTCACTGTGAGGTGATTTGTAACACACTGTAACAAGCGTGCCTGCATCAGCCTCATGCACCATGACTCCCTTCCCCCTCCCCCCAATCCTTATTGTAAATCATACGGGGATGCATTCCCCCCCTACTGTCTACTGGGTGGGGTGGCAGTGGGGCGGTGGTGGTCAGGTTGGGGGTGGGGTGGTATTATTGTTGTCCTCCCAGCTTACTTCACCTCAATTCTTATGAAGGCTCATTGGTTACAAAGAACAAATGGGGGGAGTATGGCTGCCGCCATACGTTCAGTTTTATGTTACCGCCAGATCAATAGAGGTGCTGCATCCCACTCTCCCTCATCCCTTACTCTCTCCATCTCAATCTCCCCTCCTCCACATCCATCTAATGCAGTTTCCCCAGACCCCCTCACTCTAGCCATCTCTTTTCAAAGTCCTCCCTCCTCCCGGCCCCTCCCTGCCTGCTTTTCGCTCGCTGCACAGGTGATGTCATTCTTTTTCAGCTGGGATCTCCACCCGCCCTCTCCCTATTGCTCTCTCTCTCTCTCCTCTCCCCTCTCTCTCCTCTCCCCTCTCTCTCACAGCACACTCTGTTCCTCCTCTCATTAGAGGGCTGGCTCTTTGTGGCAAATCAGCCAATCGGAGGAGGAAGAGAAGGAACGTGCAACGCAGGGAAGAAAGCGTATTATCGGGATACCAGATCAAGGGCAGCTTCATCCCCCCTTCACCTCTCACCCGTCTCCCGTCCTGCACACACGCTCCTTCACTTCCGCTTCCAGCACCTGCCCTGTCGGAATTCTCTGGCTGTTTAATGCGCGCATGCATGCCACCTCGGGAGATGGCTAAAGAGGAAGAAGAGAGTTACTGACAGAAAGACGGGCTGCTGGACAGACAGACGGGAGTGTTCCACTCTTGGGGACGATGGGAGCCAGGGAGGGCACAGGGTGACAGCCTGCCACAAGGATCCCCCTGGGATGTTCTGCCAGAGGACTCCGCTTTTTGTCTTTTCATTCTTCTGGATCATCTCTGCAGGAGCCTTTTTGTGGATTTATAAGAATGGAGAGTAAAGTAGTTAATCACAGGGGTCACCAGATCCTACCCTGGTGATCCTTTCCACTTATGGGGCAAAGAGGATCCCTCCTCACTTAAAAAGGTGTCCCCTTTGTCTACCTGTGGCCGGCAGGTCGGCTGAACTTGAGCTTGAAGTTGCGCATCTTGGCGTTCCCTCGGCCATGCAGGTGTGTCTCCTGCTCAGATCCATTTCTGCATGGCCTGCAGCTTTTCCACATACTTGATGTACCATCAGCGAGAAGGCTTGTTCTGTCGGACGTCTGGATTCCTTCTCTGCACCGGCAGGCCGGATGCCTCTACCCCCCCCCCCACTGCTAGAGGATTTCTCTATGCACTGACATTTGAACAACCGTAAGCACACTGCTGTCAGCACAGCAGCAACATTGAGGATTTCTATAACTGGTGTTGTGTGGAGGGAATTTCCTCAAGTCCACCAAGGTGCATCAGAATTATACTAAAAGACCAGCGCACAGAATCCACTTCGGGGATAGGTTTATTTTGAGGCTTTTTTGTTGCTTTTTTGTCTTTTTTTATGTATTCATTTTATTGAATCTCTGGTGGAACAAGAAAGGAAACTTTACATCTCTCTCTCCTATCCCTGTTCCCGTGGAAATGGCTTTCCTTGTCCGTTGCTATGCCAACTGCTTGCAGCCGTGGTCCTCTAAAGTAAGCAATGTCGTAATGCTTTTTCTGGCCATGCACTACTGGCTCAGGGTGTGTGTGTGTGTGTGTGTGAGTGTGGGTGTGTGTGTGCACATGAAAGCGAGATAATGGAGCCAGGGAAGGAGCAAGATTGCCATTTTTGTTGCATGCAAATGAGTCGTGTTCAATTTGTGGTCTGAACAACAAAATGTCTGGCTTGTTCTGGTTTGGATGTGGAAAGACATTGGGTGTTCAAATGGACAATCCAATCCATGCTGCATGCATAAATCAGTTAAAACAATCTATTTTAAATGTTTGCTGCTTTTGGTTTGGTTCAGATTTGTGATTTTGTATTTCCTAAAATCCTTAATATTTAAAATAGAATCTGCACCTTCCACTTATGGAGGTAGTCTGAAATTCTGTATTTATAATTGCTGAAGTACCATTACGGTTAGTGGGAAGGTGCCTTTTCTAGGCATCAGGAAAGATGAACGATTCTCGAGAAATGAATCTCAGGCCTCTGAGGGAAAGCTTGGGCAATTTTTTACCCAGAAATGTCATGCTTGCCTCTCAGGCTTTTGTCACAATGTCATCTGTTGTCATTTGTCTGGTTAAACTGCATATGAGACCCATAAGAGTTGAAGGCAGCAAGCCAGAAACCACTTGCAAAGTTATGTGACAACTTCTAGACTTCCAAACAGGGAAATCCTATTGAGCACACTTTATCTGGGGGAATCTTTCCGATTGGTGACATTTAAAAACTGTTGGTGATATTGATAGTATGCCATGAGTTTTGTACGTGTTCCACTAATTTCATGTACTCGTTTTAAGGTACAGTCAATTGCTTGTGAACTACTCACAGCAATGTTAATAATGTGAGAACATGTGTGCATATCTTTTAAAGCTTCAGCAGTGGGAATAATGACATCACTCTTTGCAAAGTGTCCTTTCAGCCATTTGAAAGCTCCATCAGAGAACAATATATGGGTGGAGCATGCAAAGAAAAACACTCTGCTACAGCAACTTCAGCTTTACTGTCCTAGTTTAAAGCTGCATGCATGCGGCAAAGTGCTTGTTCTTGTTGTTCTGCTCTTTCTCTCTGAGCCTCTTTGTAAAAGATCACCAAGTAGCACTGAAGGACACCTGCTGTAGCACCAGACTCCAGCAATTCATAGTTTTATGTTTGGCACAGAACAGCAGGTTTGCCAATGTTCTAGTATATAACTAGTATTTACATGTGCATACTGTGTGCATATTTATTCATATAAATTTATATCACATACACACATATATATATACATATATATATATATATATGTATATATATATGTGTGTGTATATATATATATATATATATATATATATATATATATATATACACACACACATATACATATATATATATATATATATATATATATAGTGATATATCATGAAAGTAGGGCATTTAAGTTGAAGCATCAATTGTGATTTCCTCATCGCAAACAATTTTTTGAAACAAAAGACAACAGCAGTGTGGGTATACCACAACAAAAAATGAAGCATCAATTACAACTTGACAATGACATCTCATGCTGTTCACAAGTCGACTTATTGGCATCCCACTCCTCCTGAAGGGCAGCCCTCAGGTCATTGAGGTTCTGGGGTACAGCTGATCCATAGGTTTTCTATGGGATTCAGATCTGGAGAAGGTGCATGCTGATCCATAGGTTTTCTATGGGATTCAGATCTGGAGAAGGTGCATGCTGATTAGGGATGTCCGATATTGACTTTTTGCCGATATCCGATAGCCGATATTGTCAAAATTCTTAATTTCCGATTCCGATCTCAACCGTTATAGTATACCGATATATACAGGCGTTTTTATTTTCGCCCAGACTAATTTTAGGTCCCATATCTCCTGTTGTGGAATTAACACATCATCTACTTTTATTGTGTTGCCTCACTAGATTGCATTTCACAAATTAACACTGTCTATAAAAAATAAGGACACTATTTCAACTTATGGAAAAGTGCCATATTTATGCACAAGCACATTATCGGTGGTAAAACCGATAACGATATGAACCGATATTACAAAAATAGGCTAATATCGGCCGATATTATCGGTTGGCCGATATTATCGGACATCCCTAATGCTGATCCATAGGTTTTCTATGGGATTCAGATCTGGAGAAGGTGCAAGCCACTCCATTTGAGTCGTCCTGAAGATGAACCTGTGTTGTTCATGCAGAGGCACAATGACTGGATCAATGATTTCATTCAGGGGTTATGGGCCTGTCACTTTACCATTCACAAAATGTAGGGCAGTTCTGTATGGACTAGACACACCTGCCAACATGGTAACGCCACCATCACCGAAGGCTCGTCTGGTGACAACAGTGGCTGATGCATAGCGCTCTCCTTGACGTCTCTAACGTCGTTGGCGACCATCATTTCTGCTCAATGTGTGTCGACATCACAGAGAACAGCACTGAGGCCCATTGGTCCCTCACCCAGAGTAAATGCTCCCTGGCCCATGCAAAGCGATGACGCCTGTGCCTGGTGGTGTGGTCAGGTACCCTTGCAGGTCGTCTACACTCAGACCCCGCTGAACCGTTTTGAATGGTCTGACGTGACACTTAGGTGCCTTCACCTCCCTTGAATGTGGCTGGAGTTGGACGTCAAAGGACGTCCACTATACCTTTCTGTGACTCTTCCAGTCTCTCTGTATTTCTGTATCAACCTGCTGATGACACTCTGACACTCTAAGCTCAGTGGCCACTTCCCTCTGAGAACATCCTGTTGGAGGCCTCGCAATGGTGAAGTACTGTCAATAACTTGTTAGGTGTTTAAATACCAATTTAACAGCAAATTGTGCAAAAAGTACTGAAATGTTTAACAGTTGGACATGTCCATTCAAAAGTTTAGAGAAGGTCAAATTTAGTTGACCTGTAAAGGGTATAGTGCATATAAGGTTAATCCTGAAATTTCACCCGAAAGCCGAATATGCCTGACTTTTTGTGAGGTAGGTGTGTGTGTGTGTGTGTGTGTGTGTGTGTGTGTGTGTGTGTGTGTGTGTGTGTGTGTGTGTGTGTGTGTGTGTGTGTGTGTGTGTGTGTGTGTGTGTGTGTGTGTGTGTGTGCGCGCACTAAGTACAATGTTAGTTTCTGAGTAGATAACACAGAGCCCTCTCCTCTTGTGAAGACAAACTAATTCAGCAGTGGGGGTCATATTTCAGCAGCAACACTGTGAGGTGGATATAGTGGAAACTCCATAGAGTGTCTGATGAATATATTTGATGCCATTGGAGGAATTCTACAGTTCCATTCCCAGTGGTTTCTGGTATGAATGATCCAAAATACCTGATTGTAGTTTTTCTTGAGACTTCATTGTGCTTTTCCTTTGTGTTGCCCGCACACGCTACATTTATGGCCAAATTTCACCTATATCTCCAGTACTATAGCTTAATGAGGATGGTTTTAGTCTGTGTCTGGTGAGGTGATGGATAAACACCTATGGTCGATTTAGAGACACCAATTAACCTAATCCCCAACCTGCATGTTTTTGGCCTGTGGGAGGAAGCCGGAGTACCCGGAGAGAACCCACGCAAGCACGGGGAGAACATGCAAACTCCACACAGAAAGGTCCCGGGTGGATTTGAACCCAGAACCCTCTTGCTGTGAGGCGACAGTGCTAACCACTGCACCACCGTGCCGCCATCCCACTTGTTTTTATTCTAGGTTATTAAGGATTTCAATTCAAAGGTTGAAATCAAGTCAAGTCAAGTCAAGTAAACTTTATTGTCAGTTTTCATGAATGTACAGGACATACACAAAAACCGAAATGCCGTTTCCCTTGATCCCTGGTACTAGACACGCATACAAAATATAAATATAAATATATAAAAAATATGAATACAAAAAATCTAAATAAAAAGGGGTCGCGAATATGTACAAATGAAATAAACAGTGCAAACAGTATGAGGTGCAGTACTAGTCAGACAGACACAGCAGACAATTCATAGGCTACTATATTTAGATTAGGACTGTTGGAGTTGAAAACTCCTCCGTTGTGCTAGAATGCATTTGGAACCGTTATCAATTTTACCTTTTTTTTGTATCATTCTCTTGATCAAGCGATAAAAAAAAAAGGAATACAAAACCACCTTGCGTCCCTTGCCTCTTTGAAGCCAGGAATTTAGCTGGAGGTTGTGGCTGTCTCTGTGTGTCTCATATTCATCACTGAATCAGATAAGACAACAGGCTACATTTAGCCGCTGAGCCCTCTATTGACTGGAAGAAGAGAGATTAATTACTCCTTCATACAAACTATCGACTATTCAGTGCCCAGTGCAGCGAGGTGATTAGGGCCGTGTGGGGTTCCTGGTTCACACCCAGAGAATCTGAGATCTGCACAACTCTCAGTCAACACACTTGATACTTGTATTTGATATCATATGTAATGGATGTAAGGTCAAATATAAAAAGAAGTGCTTTAAGCTTCTTGGACGCTTGTGGTATAACTCCATGGTGTGTCGCTCATTACACTCACCCGTCTGAGCCGAACAAGAGATGTAGAGAATCGTTATACCTCTATACTATACACAAGAGTACCTGACCCTTCTAGTCCATGAGTGCTGGCTTCATTCTCCAATGCCTAACCCCTTCTCATCCACTCCCTGCATGACCCATATCTACGCTCACAATACACACATGAAATAAAAGTGTCTATGAAAATGACCAAGTAGCGGGTCTTTGGTGCAGAAAGAGACACACTCCTAGGGAGGCGGATAGAGAGATTCAGATGGATGGAAGAGTGTGTGAGTGTGCATTTATGTGTTGGGGCAGTAGTGCTTTTAGGAGGTCTGTATGAGTCTAGAGTATCACATGTGCAGGAAGCGGGGTTGATAAGGATCGATATGGGTTGCATTAGGCTTATCCAGAGCAGGCCAGGCTGCACCACCCTCCACAGCACACTGGCTCTTTCTCCCTCTCTCATTCTCCATCTGTCTGTCTCGGTCTTTTTCAACTGTTCTTCCTTTGCTATGCAAATGTCAGAGTCTCTATCCCTCTCTGTCTCCTTGTCTTTCCCTTTCTGGTTTTTACACTCTGAGCATCCAGCATCAGGCTGATGTTAAGTGGTCCGTTTGTCAAAAAGCATCATGCTTGAGGTCACAGGTGAAGTGTATATAGGTCAAGTCTCTCTTCCATTATATATGGGACATACCCACGACTTACTTCCTGTGTTCATATTCATATGATCTCATGAACACGTGAGAGAATTTGTGCACATGGCTGCAAATTAACATGTTACTGCTAACACAAAATGGATCACTACTAAAGAAAGATTAGACATAAAGGACCAAAAATACAAACATGTAAAGCACGCGCACGCACGCACGCACACACACACACACACACACACACACAGTATCGCTGATCACTGCCGTTATCCATACCATTATTACTGTGCATAGGAATGCACAATCTAGATATCGCTTTTCGTCATAATATTCTTCTTCACACTAAATTGATGCAATTAATGGAAGCTTAACGACTGAACCTTGAGATCTCTTTCAAACTGTATTACAAACTTATACAGTATGGCTGTGCTATGTATTTTTCATTTTTGTAAACTTTATACTTTTTGAGATATTTGCGATTAAAAATGAAAAAAACTCTCAGAGGTAACATTGAATCTAGCTTTCCAATTATTAAGTTTGACTCCACTAATTGCTCTCCAACTGTAAGATGGGCAGCACAGCTCAGTGATTAGAGCAGGTTGTCCACTAACCAGAGTGTTGGTGGTTCGATCCCCACCTCAGCTGAATGTAACTCAATGATACCGGCCATGCACTAGGGGTGGAACTGTTCACAAAATCCACGGTTCGGTTCACGGTTTTGTGGTCACAGTTTTTGGTTCGGTTCGGTATCTTTGATTGTTATATGTTGATTGACTTTTGTCAACAACTTTCTTATCGCCGTCATCGTAGGTCACTGCAAAGTGGTCCCAGACAGCAGACCTTAAGTACTGCTGGCACATCTTCTAACAAGCTAGCAACTTCTGGCTCTTTCCCACTCGCCATACCCACACAATTCTCCACAACAACTGACCCAATACTCTTCTTCTATCTGCTACACCCGGCTACACTGCTTCGCTTCTTCTTGTTGTTTACTACTGGTGGTTGGCTTTAGGCGCACTACCGCCACCTTCTGCTCTGGAATGTACACGCTTCACCTATGAGGAAAATGACCAGCGCATGAACCGAACACAACACGCAAATCAAACCGAGACAGTCAAACTGAACGATTCGGTCCCATCACTACTATGCACTAGTAATTACTAGTGCATAGTAGTGATGGGACCGAATCATTACTAGTAATGACAACTAGTAATTACTAGTGCATAGTAGTGATGGGACCGAATCATTACATTTACACATTTACATGGATTGTCACTCTAGTCACTATTACACACTAGTGCAGTGGTCACCAACCTTTTTGAGCCCAAGATCCCTGACCTCGGCCCTGAACAAAGGCAAGATCTACCTTGAAGCGTCAAAAGAGAACCAAAGCCAAAATACTTCCAATTCAAGGCCTTTTATTAAGGCAAATGTATCACAACAAAAATATCTCATTCATTTGAAATAGTATTTCATGCTTACAATAAGAATTACGTTTTTCACCTGTTTTCTTACATTACACAGCATTATTCAAATTACGTAATTTTGTTCATAGTGGGGAAAACACATTTTGCAATGAGCACAGTACTTTTTGAAGCTTAAGAAGCTAACTGTGAAGCTTAAGAACTTGCTTCAAGGTTTCTTTGTTCCATAGTTGGGAGAAAACTACCCATTTTGTAATGAACAGATCATATTTCTATTTACATTTTGAATATTGAAACTTAATATTACTTCTGAACATTTGCACCAATAAAAATACCATTCTAGCTCATCTTCTCCAGCAGACTGAATACTGAAAACACATTTATAAACAGAACATATTGCTCTTAGAAACAGTAAAACCATGAAACTATTGCTTTTGGACCAATACAAATTAAATTCCATTTTGGCTCATCTGCATCACACTTTTACAACACAAGTCAGTGTGATGGTTGTGACTGAATACTATCCTGCAAGTTCTTTGTAGTTTGGTTCATAGCTTCAGACAGCCAGTCTGAGGCAGTCTGTGAGGTGAACAGCAGTGAGGCAGCTCCTATACTTAGATTTGATTATTTTCATCTGTGAAAATGCCATTTCACAGAGGTAAGTAAGGCACTCACTTTTAATGCACTCACTTTTAATGCACATGCAGTCAGGAGGGGGAACTTTTCTCTGCTCACAAGTCCCCAAAAATCACTGTCCCTTGATCTTGACTTCAGTTCTATGTCATTTTGCAAATCAATGATCTCCATATCCACACCACTTTGCAACCCAAATACCTGTTCGAATTTGGCTGATACCTTTTCCACATCAGTGGGCTGAAATGGGTTTGAAACTAATGTAGTTACGTCTTCCATGATGTCTAACTCACCAAAACGCCGACTGAACTCTGCTGCAACTTTGTCCAGATGGGCGCAGTACTGATCTAAAAACAAACAACAACCCAAACGAGTGGCCAGAGGTGGACTACGGGGACATATGGAACTACCTAAGCAATTAATGTATGAATGAATGAATCATGAATGAAGATGAGGGCACCAAAACAATCTATTTTCATTTAAGTCAAGTCACTTTTATTTTTTATAGCGCATTTAACATGCAGAGTGCAACCATGATAGCACTAGTGCTAGGTGTTGCAGGCTAACTCGGAGCTGAACTATGACATGTAATCACAGCTCCTAGTAGTTCGCAAAGTTTAATTAATTCCTTCATTATTAGATTAGACATCTTTAACATCGGACATCAACTGATTTTAGCTACTAATCTGTAACAAAGTGTTTGCCGCAGATGTAAACAAATGTAGACGCCGAGTCCCACAGCCTCCCATCGGGATTCTCTCTTCCGATTGCCTGGAGCCACAAACCCCTTCTTTTCCCTTCCCTTTCTTTTTGTGGCAACATACTAAATCGCAAATCCTTATTTTTGTTGTTGTTAGCACTGCGAAATACAACACAGCAGCTTTTAGGGATGGTGCCTGCTCATGGAAGTAGCCTACTGTTCTGTCAACAGTAGTAGCAGAGTGCCTACTTCCTTCACCTAAAAGAGGGCGTGGACGTTCTGGGGCTCATTAGCATATCGCTGGTGACGAGACGCTGGACTCATAGTAAAACGTTTGCGAACATACAAGAATTTGGTGATTTTTTTGAAATTATTATTTTTTTTCTCGGGATCTACTGGGAAAGTCCCAGAGATCTACTGGTCGATCGTGATCGACGGGTTGGCGACCACTGCACTAGTGGATCATTTTCAATGGTGTTTATTAATTGTGTATGTGTATAAACAGGTTGATCATTCAGTGAGGGAGGGGTGGTTTGGTAACAAGGCTGAGGCCTAAACATGTGCTATTCTTTTAGTTTTTTTGCACATATACAGTACTGGTAAACTTATTTCAACATGTGATCCTTGAGGCGCAAGGTGTTTCTGTTGACATGCGTTTTACGCCTAGTTTGCTCTAGTTGTAAATCAGTCAAATCTATTGTTTGTTTGTGTGAATCTGAACTTGGCCTGAAAACAAGCAGCTGGAGGTGGGGGGGGTTGTGTGTCAGGAAGCATCTATTTGCCAGCAGCCGTAGTGTACTTTTGTGTGTGTTTACCACTGCACCCATTCTGCCAGATCTGGCTGTCCACCCTCAAAGGGCCAGAGACACCACATGACTTCCTTCACCATTCAAAAAGTATTCAGTGTTAATGGAGGCAGGCAGCAATAAACGAATAAGCTCCTAATTTTCTGAGGGCACACTCTTGCTAGAACATTGACATGTCATAGTACGATAGCATTAGCTGAGTAACTAGTACAAAGAAAGGTGTGTGGGGGGGTTATATCTACAGTATGTCTGCAGCAGTAAAGCCCCAACCTCTCCTGTATTTCAAACAGGCCAAAACAAGCGCTGCATATGAATGACTGGTGTTTTAACCTCCGGGTGGGGAGGAAATGGAGTAGCAGATAGTTGAGCAGGTTGAGAGTTCATGCATATTCATCTCTCACACTTTTGTTTGTTAGTTGGCTGCCGTTTGTTTCCCCTTCGCCGTCTCAACATCATGCTGTGAAAAGGCATGTGGTCTCCGTCCCTCTCTGAGCACCTTGTCCTCGCTCTGTGGGGAAAGCAGGCGGGTGAACTACCTAACTGGTCAGCAGCACGCATACATACATACAATGATGCGCTATTGAAACAACCAAACAACCCCGTCACCTCCTTCTCAATCCCAACAGCCCTCTCCCTGAGCCAGGCTGTCTGATAATGTGGTTTGTATGCCACAGACTGAGCCACTGACGTGACCCTCCACAGGGGCATCGGACTGGTGTCCGTAATAAAGGGCTCCTTCCACTTCAGTGGACCTGGGGAGGCTCTGGAGGGAGAGGCTCTGCTTCTTCTGTTTCATGTTGAAACATTCTGCCGCACTCAGGATGCTCTCTTCAAATTGCTTAACCTAGCTTTAATCTTACGAATATTTTTGGTCATCGTCTAGTTAATTCAGAATAGATTAATTCTACCAACCAAAGCTTCATTAAAGATCTGTGCATGCAAATTGTGTGTTGTGTTATGATTTTGGAAAAGTACAGAATTCTATGCAACTTGCGGTGACAGAAATGGATGATATCAACTTAAATGACCATAATGTGACTAATGAGAACATGCTTTTGTTCTTGCCTCTTGTTTGTTTCATTGGGGATTTGGGCTTTTTGACAATAATTTCCTGATTTTGATCTGTGATCACGGTGCTTTTACACCGCCTGCTATGATCCTGATAAGTGTCCCTTGTCAAATACTGTAGGCCTGCCTTCATTTACGACCGCAAACAATTAGAGAAGTTCAGCAATGGGCCGTCAAGTGTTAAGCCAGTGAAAAGGTGTCTGAGCAGCCCACTTGCTTTGTCTCACTGTCCGGCTCACTTTCTCTGCCTTTCTGACTCTCACTCTTGTATCTCTATATCCCTCTCACTCTTCATCTATCTCTTCCTCTCTGTTTGATTCTACATCTCCTCTCTCATACTCTCTGCTACTGCTGCTCTCTGCTACTCACTCATGCTATTCCTCGTATTCCCCGTCTATCTCTGTTTCTGTGTTTATCTCTCTGGCTCGTTGTCACTCTGACTCTAGCTCGGCCTTGCTTGGCCTCTCTATCTCTTTCAGACACAAACAGAGTGAGGTCAGGGATCACTTAATATGAATAGTATTCAAAGCCCCACACACCGACACAACTATGCCTCCAACATGGGTGGGTCTTTGTTCTTCAGCATTGGTTCTTTTTTTCTTTTTTCTTTTTTTTAAACAAAAAAAACATGCACACAATGTTGTACACATATTAACGGAGGTGCCCTTTATGTGCATCGAGAGTTTTCAGTGCCTGTCACTTCCTGAAGCTGACTTGTGGTCGATAGAACAATGTTTGCATATTTTGATTTAGTCCTAACTTTAGTATTTAATATGATCAAAAATCCCTGCTAAATTTCAGATCAAACACGCCCATGAAGCATGCCTAAAGCCTTTAAGTTTCAGAATTCTTTCACCGTTAGGGCAGCGGCGCTGATCGTTCAAGTTTGACCACAAATGATAGCGCCTGCAAATGGCGCCAAAACATTTGGGTATTCCAAGTATCTGCAGATACAATCTGAATACCCAATAACTTTTGTATATAGCATGGCATTTATATAGCACCTTTCAAGAGACCCATGGGTGCTTGAAACATAGCAGGGAAAACAACAAACAAGTAATGTGGAATAGGTTGCTGCGATGGAGTAGAATTGGTGTTTTCATCTCCATTCCAGCCCTCTGTGGCTCTGCTCATCCATGCTCACATCCACAAGTCGACTCAGTCTATCGCTCACAGTAACACGTGCACTGCAGCAAGGTCTGTGCCACACACCATCCAGGTGGCTTTTACTGGAGTCCTCTGAAACCATGACGCAGGGGGATGATGACTTTTACAATGAGACCTAGAACAGCGGTTAGAGATCTCTTGTGTGCGTGTGGTGTTGGCTGGTTTAATCTGTGCACATTGATTGCTCAATGCACACAGCAGCCTCACCTGGCCTAAAAATAATCAGTTCACCGCACACACTCTGCACGTACAAACCAATGCACAATTACAAGCATACACACACCAATGAATGAATGGATGTTCTAAAAGCCATTGGACTACTAGAGTGTGTGTGTGTGTGTGTGTGTGTGTGTGTGTGTGTGTGTGTGTGTGTGTGTGTGTGTGTGTGTGTGTGTGTGTGTGTGTGTGTGTGTGTGTGTGTGTGTGTGTGTGTGTGTGTGTGAGAGAGAGAAACAGCAGATTCCTTATCCTCAGAGCTGATTCCCTCCATGTTGAACCTTCCTGTTTCTCCGGTCAGGTCACGTGTTGGCTGATATGGACACTGCTGACATCTGCAGGCTAGATGCTCTTTTTTTTGCATGTCACATGTTATTATTGTGACATCACCAGTTTGCGACATCCCTGTTGGTTCTCTATTCCCTGTGTTGAGTATGCACATTGTTGGTCCCAGGGTGTATGAATATACCCTGTTGGTTTCTGAAAGTAACGTTTTATTATTCAGCGGGAACACATTGGCTGGTAGGTGACTTGTTAGTTTTGTACAGGATGGCGTTGTGCTCTCTAATGGGCCTTGTGTTAACAGGCATTCTGACACCAGGCAGGTCTCAAGCTTTGACCTCACAGATCATCTGTTAGCCTTGTTGGAGAGGAACCAGGCATAGCAGATTGAATGGATCTTCTAAAAGCCATTGGACTACTAGAGAGAGAGAGTGTGAGAGAGAGAGTGTGTTCGTTCCCATGGTGGTGCCCCCCTAGGTTTCCATGATGGATTTCCCACAGGCTTACAGGAAGCCTGTGCATGTATATTTAATGTCCATCATTTCATCATCACTAATATATGAGCTGAATAGGATACGCCCAGCTAACACACACATGACACACTTATTATGGTATTCCTTGTTTTAAAAAAAAAAAATTGTCAGGCTTACAGACACACAGACACACACACACACACACACACACACACACACACACACACAGACACACACACAGACACACACACACACACACACACACACACACACACACACACACTCACTCAGTAACAGCATCTCTTCCTGTGTCACTATAGTGCTCTACTCTATTCCTGTATAAGACCAGTGAACGGAGCACTATACTACATTCAGGAGTATGTATGTGTGTCTTTGTTTAACGTGTGCCATAACACCTCTCACCACTCCTGTCAATAATGACAATAATATGCGTTATTGGCCCCGGATAATCTGTCAATGGGAGATCGTGTTACTCTCTAATGAGAAATGGATTTCACTTGCAGTGTGTGTGTGTGTGTGCGTGTGTGTGTGTGTGTGTGTGTGTGTCATGTGCCATTTTATTGCCGGAAATTTTACCTGACTGAAGCTATGCGTTTCAACCCAAAAGCAATGCTCCTCCTGTGTGCGTAATGAACTCATGTTTTAAGGGTTGTGTTTGCATGCTTGTGTCATGCACACACACACACACACACACACACACACACACACACACACACACACACACACACACACACACACACACAGGGCCAGCCTGGTATGTGTTGGGCCTGGGGAAGGGAAGCTGGGCAGGTGGTGTAGGGCAGCACCCCCAGACTTGCAGTCATTAGTATTGCGTGGTGTGACCACGTTTCTCCTGGCAGGGCTCGGCAGTCTGCACCTGCTTGTGGTTTTAATATCTGTTGTGACTAGATTTGTGTGTGCGTGTGTTTGCATGTGTATATGTGGGACTGCACGTGTGAAGAGGACAGATATGCCAGTAGTGTCATGTTGCCAGAGATTGACTTCTCTAACCTTGCCGTGGCTCAAACTTGGATGACAGACTGTGATTGTGTGATACATTTTAGCCTATTGGAGCATATAAATATAAATATAAATATGTTAATATGTAATGTATGTAATGTAAAATGTGCATATGTCACTATGCACTATCGCTGATGGGCTACGCAAAATGAAGAGTTTATCATGCTTATCCACCACTTTGAATTCATGGTTTTATACAATGGCTTTCCCTTACCTTTCTTCTCAAACCATCTTATATCTGATTAGCCTCTACCATGGGAGTGTTAATATATTGAGCCATCTAGTCTAGTGATCCTCCTGTCACATCAGTGTTCTGGATGGAAAAAAACATCAGAGGCTTCCTTTGCCCTGCTCTGGCTCTCAGACAGACACAAGTATGTCGCGGTGTGTCGTTTTCTGAATTATTCTCTATTCTATTATCTATATTGTATATTGTATGTATTCTATATTGTATTATTGTTATTTTCTTGAACATTATGTCTTCTCTCTCTCTATTTCTGTAGCTTCCCGCGGACCTCAATAAGATGCACCTGACAGACCATGCCCATCAGCAGGTGATGCATGTGCCCCCCAGCCAATCAGGATGCAGTATTGCCAGCGACTCAGGGAGCAGCAGCCTATCTGATTTATACCAGGTACTTCTTCCATATATACGTATGTGTGTGTGTGATAAGTCCTCCATCTTCATTCCCACACATGGAGGGAAGCCACCCACACAAACAGAGTTGAACTTAACTAGTCAAGCCTCCTTACTTACTCATCTCCATCTCTAGTGTGGCTGATCGCAGCCTTTAACACACCGAGTGGTACGGGCTTGTCATATCAGAGTTGTAGGATTTTCCAAGTGTATTGAAGTGCACTGCCTTGGAAATGTTTGTTTTGAGTAGGTTGTAACTATATTATGCAAAGTAGGTGTTTCTATACGTTTGCTAAACTAACTTTTTTACTCAACTGCAAGACAACATGCAATTGTATTGATGTCCAAGCTTTTTGAGAGTTGTTTCTGACAGCTTTTGGATGTCTCTCCATGGCCTCGTTCGAAAACCTTCACAAGCACAGACTCGACACTGAAGCTGCTTTGTGGTTTACACTCCCCTTTTGTAACTTTTGGAGAGGGCACATATCATTGGCTGTTTTGTTGATTGTGAAATACCAGCAATACCAACAATATGCCAGCAACTTGGCATACACAGTGATCTCAAGGTTTGTTAATTGTTCGCTACTTTGACAATCTCCATCATGAGATAAGTCGACTAGTGACCCGCCACAGGCAGTTTTGGTAGGCAGATCTTAGCCAGCATATATGTATATATATATATATATGTGTGTGTGTGTGTGTATTTGTCCATATACTGTTTTGTTGTCAATAAAAACCTGTGTTATTTTGTATATTTTGCGTAAAGCAAACAAGCCCATCCCACAGTGACCTGTACAGGGTTAGTTCCAGGGCTGGAGTCGAGACCAGCTCTGTCGAGTCCAAGACAAGACCAAGTCCAAACATATTCAAGTCCAAGTGAACACCAGGACAGAAAAAACAAGTCGTATTTTATTATGGCAGAATTGGCGGACATCTTTGTGTGTGAATCAATGAAAATGAACGACAAATGTTACTAACGTTATGTTAGTAGGGCACGCAGATTCAGAGCGTGCGAAGATAAACTAGTGTGTGATTGGTTATCAAGTGGCCAGTGTTCTAAACATAATATTAAAGATACCTAGACTCAGTCGAGACAAAAAGCCATATTTGGCGAGACCAGTGGCAGAGACTGAGACAAGTCCAAGTCCAAATACCAGCGAGTCCGAGAAAAAAAGAAAAAAACGTCTTGAGTGCGGACTCGAGTACTACAGCCCTGGTTAGTTCCCTGATCAAAGTCAGAAAATGCTTGTCTTCTAGGTATGAAGTTGATACCAGGTGTGCATATATACAAACAGACACAAATCTGCTGGCATTTTTCTGCAATGCACTTACAAGAAACGGTCTTCCATCTTCCTTTCCACATAACCAATTCAGTTTAAGAGGCAGGATGTATTTCGCTAGTAATGGCTTCCATTACCTTGTCAATTCCTCTGAAATAATACATTTTGTTTTAATGTAGTTCAAACACTGGATGTGTATGCCCTGTGTTGCTGCTTTCTCTAAGCTCACTGTCATGATAAGGTTACGTTGATTGGGTGGAAAAGGAAGAAGAAGATGGACTTCACACAGCATATAGCCTTGTTCACTATAGCTTCATCCACCTTATAGCTCTGCTGGAAGGACCTCTCAACCCTATAGGTTAAGCAGAAGCTTTCTGACTGACCAACCTAACATTCAGTGCGCATGCGCGAAAGCTGCATGCCGCCTGTTAGTCTACTCCAGCGTTGAGTTCGCTTTTTTTTAAAACTTTTAACTTTCTTATTCTTTTTTTCTACTTATTATTTCTCTGAAGTACTGGGAAGCCCTACACTCTCAAACAATGCTGTTGGAGGGAGTTTTGTTGTGCTTCTCTTGGACTATTTTTATTATCAATGCCGCCTGCACCGGGACACGCTGCCTTTGTTTACACCAGAGAACAGCTGATCGCACTAATGCCGGCCGGCATGGTGGCCAGACCAGCGGATTTACCACCCGATCTCTGGAGAAACACTCACCGGGGATGCAGAGGAGGGAAACGTCGGGGGAGAGGGTTGACACGAGACGTACGTATGGAAAGGAGGAAATTCAAGCTGTGTCTCCCTTCTATTGTTATGGGGAATGTTCAATCCCTTAATAACAAAATGGACGAGCTAACGGCGCTAACGCAGAGCCACGCAGTCTACCGGGAATGTAGTCTGATGTGTTTCACCGAGACATGGCTGCACAGGGACATTACGGACCCGATTGTATCTGTCGATGGCTTCCACACTGTTCGGGCGGACCTGGACTCTACTAAGAGCGGTAAGCGGAAGGGGGGAGGGCTTGCTGTTCTACTTAATATCAGGTGGTGCAATCCCGGTCACATCTGTATTAAGGAACAGCTCTGTGGCCCTGATGCCGTGTGTTGGCCGTTGGTCTACGTCCATATCACCTCCCTAGGGAGATCCCGCATGTCATCATCATCATGGTGTACATATCTCCCACTGCTAACCCATCAGCTGCCTGCGGCACCATACACTCCACCGTCTCCAAACTACAGACTAAACACCCCAGTGCCCTCATCATCATGTCGGGAGACTTTAACCACGTCACCATGGATAGAGTTCTACCGACATTTAAGCAGTATGTGAGCTGTCCTACCAGAGGGGTGAGGACCCTGGACCTGATGTATGCTAACATTAAGGAGGCATACATCTTCTCTCCCCACTCTGGGCAGGTCGGATCACAACCTGGTTCACCTCAAACCCTGCTATGTGCCTCTGGTGAAGAGGAAGCCTGTGACCACAAGGACTGTGAGGAAGTGGTCAGAGGAATCTTACGAGGCACTGCAGTACTGCTTTGAGGTGTCAGACTTGCCTGCAAACCTGTGAGCCTCACAGGAGAACATTGATGGGCTCACAGAGTGCATCACAGACTACATTAACTTCTGTGTGGACTTCTATGTCCCTGCTTCGACAGTCACCTGTTACGCAAACAACAAACCTTGGATCACCAAGGCCATCAAGGCCATCCTGAACGATAAGAAGAGGGCGTTCAGAGAGGGCAACAAGGCTGAGCTGAGGAGAGTACAGGGGGTACTCAAGGTCAAAATTAAGGAGGCAAAAGACAGATACAGAAGGATGCTGGAGAAGAAGCTCCAGCAAAACAACACAAGGGATGTGTGGAGTGGTATGAGAACCATCACGGGCTTCCAGAAGACTGGTAGTATGGGGCTGGAGGGTGGGGTGGCTCGGGCCAATGAATTTAACCTTTTCTTCAATAGGTTTGATACTGCGGCCCCTGCCCCTCCCCCACAAGACCCTGCTGCTACTGCTGCTGGCACCCCAACAACCAGTGCCACTCCACCTCCCCCTCCTTCCCCCCCTCCTTATAGACCGCCCTCCTGCCTCTCACCACCTCTATTCACTCCCGGTCACTTCACACCTCCACCCTGCCCCACCCCTCCCCCCTGCTCTGCATATTGTCGTCCACTACCGGAGGACCCTATCCCTAAACTTTGTCTCTTGGTGTTAGCTGAACCATCTACAGCTCAATGCTACCAAGACAAAGGAGCTCATTGTGGACCTAAGGAGGGTCAAAACACCGGTGGGCCCTGTGTTCATCCAGGGGGTTCCTGTCGACACTGTTGAGGAGTACAAGTACCTGGGGGTGTACTTCACCAACAAGTTGGACTGGACCAGGAACACAGAGGCTATCTATAAGAAGGGCCAAAGCCGACTCTTTTTTCTGAGGCGGCTAAGGTCCTTCAACAACTGCAGGACGATGCTGATGTTCTATGAGTCTGTTGTTGCCAGTGCAATCTTCTTCGCTGTCACATGCTGGGGCAGTGGGATGAGGGTTGCGGACACCAATAGACGGTTGAGACTCTCTGTTAGGACTTCGTGAAGGCCTACGATCTAATTTTTTTTGTCCTGCCCACTTGAAATCAAACTGTGATTGGTCAATCTGCCCCTCACTCTCCAAACCAAAACACATAGCTTGGCCTTCTGCAGGATTTGTGAAGTACTAACCAATTAATGAGCCAGCTAACCGGGCCTTGATAGAGACGATTCTGATTGGATAACATGTTTTAGGGACCGTAACCATTTCATTGTGATGTGAATTTGACAATAAACTTAATTTTAGAACATATATGAGAGAAAATGTATTAAATGTATTGTATTAAATTAAATAATATAGAAATAAAAAAAGTATATTATTTCTTATTAAATATTTTTTGATCCAGAATTTTGTTAGGCCTTCTCTGAAGGCGTAGAAGGCCCTGAGGGTTCCCCACTGATGTACATTCATCCAGGCATACATCCACCTCAGCCTCCTCAGAAAAAAGAGTCAGCTTTGGCCCTTCTTGTAGACGGCCTCTGACCATCTGCCTGCTCAGCACATTAAATACATTCAATACATTTTCAGGTGATTATATTCAATAAATTACCAACACATTTGAATGATGTGTGGTCATTTTTGCACATGGTTTACCCATAACATGTTATATTTAACAATGACATGTCCATGGTGGGGCAGACAAAAAATTCTTTCACACAAAAAAAAGCTCACAAGACCTACATAGAGTACATGCTTTTACTGCCTAATGTTCCTGCTTTGACCTTGAAACTTTGTGGAAAATCACCAAAAATGTACTAATTATTTTGATATTTAATGCTTTCACTGAGCAGAATGAATGAGAAGGTATATACATGTAGGTGAATACTTTTGAACATGTGATGTGTCTATTTTCTAGTTAACCTATCTTCCTGGTTGACTGCCCTTTGGTGCTATCATCATAGGTAATTGATCAATGCCCTAGAGCTGTGCCTTTAGCAGACTCTTATGGAAGCAACCCTCTTCCTCCCGGTTGTGACCCAGGCCACAGAGAGCGAGGTGGGGGACGTGGACCTTTCGGGCCTGCCAGAGGCTGCAGTTGACAGTGAGGAGGAGGAAGAGGAGGATGAAGACCTGGAGAGGACCTCGGATGCCCTGCTGGGCCGTGACCTGGTCCGTGAGTGCCTGGAGAAGGAGCCGGCCGACCGCAATGATGATGACATTGGTGAGGCATCATGTGAATGTGAATGTTTATTTGGATTTTAGATGTTTTTTCTTCTTTAAAAAAACACAAAAAATGCATAAAAGTGTAGGAAAACATGTATATAATTGTTTCTGTAAAAGTTGATATACAATGCAAACCCTGTATCATGAACCAAAATGCGGATATTCATAAGCTAATTCAAGCCGATACCGATTATTTTTGTCATCAGTAATAATCTTGGCATCTAACCTCAGCGAATGGGATGGCGCATTGATAAAAAAATAAAAAAATAAAATAAAACAACTAGGACTGCCAGCTGTCACAAACGGAGTTCAAAGCCCACACACCGCAGCCCCCAGTGACCAGCCTTCTCACGCGGTTCACAGGAACAAAGCTTTTCTTACTCCCCAAAACACACACACAGACAGACACGCATGCAGACACAACCACAGAGATTCACAGACACAGAGAGACAGACACACACACACACATGCACACAAACACATAGACACAGAGACACACAAGACACACACGTATCCATGCATGTCACACACACTGTCAAGTCAAACTGTAAAAAAGGAAAAAAAAAAGTGGTAAGATACTAAGCTATGTCATGGGGGACCACCATAGTAAGCAACTACACTGGCACGCCAAATATCCTTGGCTGGAGGACCCAGAATCCTTACCAGATAATAAAAGGATGGTAGAAGCCACTTTTTTGAGGACTGACAAGCAGTTGGCAAAGGAACCGAAATGGAAAAGTGCTGCTCAGGGGCGGGACATGGTTGATCGTCGAGCCGCCATAAGATGGACTGTAAACTTGATTACGGAGTGGAATGGACCAGTATGGTATGTAAGTCGCCTGATTGCTCCGGAACAGCAGCCAAAGATTCAGAGGAATTAGTGTGAATGACCTGTGGATAAAATGTCTAGATGTTCTCACCTAAATTCGCTCAGTCCTTCTCTGGTTCAGGTGTGGAGTACGTGCAGCGCTTGAAGACGTCAGAAAAATGTACAACTCCGTTTGGTTAGAAGACCGATAGGTGCACTTACATCGATTTATCTGGCGGTACACCGAGGAGGAGGAGCTGGGAGAATATGCCATCACCAGAGTAAATATAGGAGACAAACCAGCAGGCTGTATCGCCCAGCTGGCAATGCGGGAAACAGCTAATCTTCCCCCTTTGCTCACCTTGAAGAGGAGAGACAGGCAATCCACAAGGAGAGCTACGTGAATGATATCCTTACCTCACACAACAACCTTAATAAGCTGAAAAGCATCACGGCAGGAGTCGAACAGATCCTGAATGCTGGAGGATTCAACCTCAAACCTTGGACCTTTTCATGGCAAAGTGCAAGGGAAAAGACGAAGGCAGCAAGGTTGAGACCATTGTCCTTCCGAACCAGATGCGTGACGAGGACAACAAAGCACTCGGTCTGGGTTACCAGGTGGAACAGGATGAAATCAATTTAAGGGTAAGCATGAATTTCTCAAGAAGGAAGAGAAAAATGCGCCTTGGTCAAGATCTCCTGTAGGAGCAAATCCGAACCCAGACACCGAACCCTTTGACAAGAAGGAAGTTGCTCAGCCAAGTGTCAGGATTATATGACTCTGTTGGGTTGGTCACTCCAGCAAAACAAAAAGGAGCTATCCTAGTCGGCCGGGCGTTCCAAGAGACAAAGAACCAGACTTCCAGTCAAGCAGTACGTTTACATGCAGCAAGAAATTCGAATTTCTAATCGTATAAGACATCGTTCGGACTTTTTAAGTGCATGTAAACACCTTAATCCGACCTACTTCGGACCTACTTTGGACCTATTTCGGACATCTAAAATCGGATAACTACACCTGGATAATTCGATCATAGTCGGACTTTTAACGGCATGTATACTCAGCAATCGGATCTGAATCGGAGTTTGCATTCTGCGCACGCGCAGTGCCATTCTGCACATGCGCAGCGCCACATAGCGTCCAGAGTCAGCCCATGCTCCGGCTGTTAATCCGATTCTCTGAACGGCATGTATACTCGGACAAGTGATCCGGTCTTACGCATGTCATTATCTGATCCGATCAGAAATTCGAATTTCTTGCTGCATGTAAACGTACTGAAGGATTCATGGGACATAGCACTTTCAGACGGCCTTCGGGAGGATGCAATCAAACTCTTTGAAGAGTATGTCCAGCTCGGCAAAGTCCACTTCAACAGAGCGCTCACTCCCACATGCTTTACTGGCAAGCCTTGGGGAGTCACGTTATCCCATGGGAGCGAACATGCCTACAGGGCTGTACCTGAGGTGCAGTTTGGACCAGGGCCCAGTCATCAGGTTGGTCCAATCCAAAACCAAATTGACGATAATTGAAGATAATAATAATACATAAAACCTAAAGAAACAATAGATATTCACTCTGTGAATAGCTCATAAATAAATCTTATATTTGTATAGAAATAACACTATGATACTAAACTAAATGGCTCCATCTATATTTGGCCAGACAATATTTGCTGTGAGCAGGTTGGTGTCGAGACACTGTGTCCTCCGCTACAGTGGAGAGAAGCTGGAGGGGAAGACTGCTTGTTATTATCTCTGTAGGAGTGATGACACCTCTGGGACTAGTTTCAAACAGTATGCACTCACAAACTTGGACTGGGTAATATCCAGTAGCCACCCATGCCATGAGTTGAGTTTTTTCTAGCTATTCCTACCAACACAATTCGTAAAATAGTAAGTGGAATGTCTCACGGAGCAACATCTTCGGATTTTAATTTGGGAGTGAGAGAGGGAGGGAGGAAAGGATGTGTAGCAACAGACTGCATGTATGTATTTATACACCACATACTGTCTTTCTATATACTAAACCTACTGCCTTCATACCAAGGGTAACGTCAAACCTTCAAAGATTGACATTTTCAATAGGAAGACATTTACTTGTCTTTAGTCAATTGTTTTGTCAGGAAAATTGTGTGTAACAGCGGGATATTCTGTTGGAAAGACTGGTTGGCTGAATGAGTAGGACCCAAGCATTGTTTGAATTATAGAAGGTAAAGCCTATAAGTTGTACAATGTACTTTTCTGTGGGGATGTGGAATTGACTCATGTGTGCAATTTGCTGTGTTACGTTTTGCTTTCAATAAATATCCTTATTGAATGTTTGATAATCACTTTGTGTGATGGCAGTGGCACCACCAAGTTAATCAACACTTCGAAACCATTAAAGATGAAAAAGTAAAATCAAATTGCAGTTGTCTAATAGTACCACTCTGATGGAAATTATTCTCTTCGTCAGTACTAGTGTATTTTTGCTGTTGCCAAATTAAATGGTGTTGCATTTTTCCTATACCCTGAAACGCGTCACATGTATTTAAAATATTTTAACAGTTAAATGCATCTACAGTCTCTTTTTTGATGCAGCTTTTTTCATGATCGGATATGAATGTCTTGACGACATTTAAGGCAGTGTCAAAACACGCAAGGCGTCAATCGCACTTCAGAATCTGTTGAGTGTGTTACTCGACAGCTTTTCAACATGGCTGCCAGGGGTTGCTGAGGGTTGAATCAGCGACCCACTTGGTGCAGTGCAGGTAGTATTGTTCTATTTAACAGAACAGAGGTATGAGGATGGGATCCATTTTAAATCCAAAACATAAAAAAGTTTGTAGCAGGGAAAGAGAAAGTAAGGCTGCTTGCCTCGTTCTCTTTTAAAGTGCAGACCGTCGTATTGTTTATTCCTTCAGTTTAGTGTTAGTTTGTGTCCTAGGGCCAACAGTACCCATGTCAAAATCTACTGTTGGAATGCAACCATCTCTCATGAATGAAAGGAAAAATGCTGATGGGCACATTTATTCAATTAATAAATTATGTTTATTTCAGCGATCTTTTTTTCTTTTATTTCTGGTTTTTAACAGTTAGTGTGAGCATGTCTCTCTTTCTCCCCATTCCATGTGCTCTGCTCTCCTTTTTCTCTTCTCTGCCCCCTCTCTGACTCCTCTCTGCCTCCTCTCTGCCCCCTCTCTGACTCCTCTCTGCCCCCTCTCTGCCTAATCTCTGCCCCCTCTCTGCCTCATCTCTGCCTCATCTCTGACTCCTCTCTGCCCCCTCTCTGCCCCCTCTCTGCCTAATCTCTGCCCCCTCTCTGCCTCATCTCTGCCTCATCTCTGACTCCTCTCTGCCTCATCTCTGACTCCTCTCTGCCTCATCTCTGACTCCTCTCTGCCTCATCTCTGACTCCTCTCTGCCTCATCTCTGACTCCTCTCTGCCCCATCCCGCTACAGAGCAGCTGCTGGAGTTCATGCACCAGCTACCGGCCTTCGCCAACATGACCATGTCTGTGCGGCGGGACCTCTGTGGCGTCATGGTGTTTGAGGTGGTGGAGCAGGATGGAACCATCATGCTGCATGACAAGCAAGAGGTGATCACACACCCACACACACACACACACACTGAAACATACATGCTGTCATGTACGCAGACCTATAATCTATACATCTTTTTTTTTTATTCCACGGCATATTCAAGGTCACACATGCAGTATGCTGCAGATACAGTAGCATGCATTTAATACAAACAGACCCATACCCACACAGAGACAAACACACACACATTTCTTATTTCTTTCTATTTAAATTGCCCAGGCACCATAGATAGTGAGTAAGTGAATTTCTGGACAAAGATGTTTGCCAAGCACAGCAGAGAGACAAACATCCATTCATGTGGTCGCTCACCATCCTAATGAATTAAGTTTCATGGCTGATTAAAGAAGAGGGCTGTTGATTAACAGGAAAAGCTGTGGTATAAAATCTAGTATAAAATGGAATCAATGGACTTCAGCTGTCTGCTGTGTGTGTGTGTGGGTGTGTGCTTTTTCATGTCCATCTGCTTAGTAATAATATATGCATTTGCAAGAGTCGAATATATGAATGTGTATGAATGCATCCATGCCTCCCTGTCAACTTTGTTCATGGAAAAGATATGTGTGTATATGTGTGTGTGTGAGAGAGACTTCAGTCGCTTGATGGACAGGTTTGTTTCTCTATGGACCAGTTGAAGGTCAGAGAGAAACATGTATCGACACACAATCAAAGACAGAGAAACAGAGATATTGGATGTACGAGAAACTTTAAATACACAGAGACATATAGACAAAATATGAGTGTGAAAAAAGGGAGAGAACAAAAGAGAAAGAAACTAACAATAGCCAAAGATAAGGAAAGAATAGAATAGGGTGAATGTATATTGACAAATACAAAGAGATACATAAAGAAGAACTTGAGGCAGAAACTTAGAACGACTCATCAAGTGAGATTGAAATGTCGAGGGAGTGAGAGAGTAGTTAGAAGGCTGTGGTGAGTTTGTAAGTGTGGCACAGCACTACTAAAATGAATGTCTCGCTGGGAGTACATAGGCTTACTGACTACTAATACTTCACATGACAGCTTTGGAGACTCAATCCGCTTCTATAATGGCCTCTCCAAAACACACAGGGTACAGGATCCATCATGATATGCTGTTAAGTCAATAGGGCTCATTGTATAGGGGAGATTTTATGGAAACAAGCATAATTGCAGGTTTAAGAACCCATTTTTTTCCCATTCAAATTATACACAAATTAACAGATGGAACTAAAGTTGGTTCTATAGCATCATTAGTGTTTTTTTTCTATTAATCATGGACAGAAAAACAATATACACAATGGACAAGCAAAAACATTGGTACATAAGCAACACCAGTATTACTGAGTGCAGAACAGGGATCGAGTCTGAATTAATTCAACAGAACATTGTGTACGTAGTTAAGGCTGGGTTATGCTTCGTTTATACTTCCGCGTCGACGCGACGCGTTGGGACGGCGGACCCACGGCGGACCCTTTACGGACCCTTTACGTTCTCGACGTGCACCTCCCCAAATCCTAGACGCGCGTCGAGGCGACGCCGTCCCAACGCGTTGGCTTTGGCTGTGATTGGTCCGTGAACTACATTGGCTGGAGATCGCTTTTCCGGTTTCCACTCGTAAACACCGCCACGGTGTAAACACAGCCTTGATAAATGCTTTGACTGATTGGCGACAACATATATATATGTTGTCGCCAATCAGTCGAAGCATATATATATATAAAACTTTTGCCTTCATTTCTGTAAACTTTTTTGAACTCGCTAGTAATCCGTATGTAATGACCAGAATGGGCATTCTGGTCCCTCTACCGGTGTGGCAATGAATTGCATTTTGAGACGTAAACCCCACGCAATCCCTCCGCAGAAGTATCACGGGCTCATGACGGCGTCCGAGCAACGGCGTGGCCATTGCGTGATCACGACGCAATCCCTACGCAGAAGCATAAACCAGCCTTTAGTTTGCACAGTGTTTTGTAGGGATAGGCTAACAATGTTGAAGTCCCACAAATGTTTCGCCTGGGCACATTTCAAGAAAATAGAAGATCATAGGAGTAGAGGTCTTGGGCCGCTGCAGAGTCACGGAATAGAGCTGGCGAAAGCTATGGCAGTGTGACTGAAGTCTGAGCATCACAGAGGGGGATGCTTGATGAGTTAAGAGCTATATGTCATTTGGCTAGGAGGGAGGCTTAACGATACAATAACAATAGAATCTCAAAAGGCATTAACAGGGAATCTATAGAAGATCATTTGGTTCACTGCTCTAATGGTACACACAACAACAACCTTCATAAATGGTCACCAGGATAAGTAGCAGTAGCGAACAAACCTAACATTAATATTTTACTTACATCTGTCATTTACACACAACTTGCCCAGAACGGCAGAAAGTAACACAGCTCTCAAGTAACCAACCCGCGATAGATTTATGGTACGAGTTAGAGACATTCTTTGGGAATGTCGGCACACATTGAATAATCACTTATTCTACTTCCCACTAATTCTGCACCATAATTGTGAGTAATGGACTATATGGACTAACCATATGAAAAAGGATATTCCTGTAATCTCTGTCAATGTTCCATCAGTGTGCAGTCAACCACTTGGCACCCTTCACGAAAACAGAAGACAATTGTATATTCTGCTAATAACGCAATATTTGTGTTGCCGTGGCCTAAGTCCTCTTTCCCAACTATCACAAGATGAGCCTTTTATAGATACAGCATCATTGACCAGCTTTGGTTCAAATGAGTCTCAGAGCTATTATATTTCTGATTGTTAAACTAAAGCACAGAGTTCATATCAGTCATGTATGATATCCCTGTTTCCCACCCTGTGAAGCTGGACCTGTGGTATGTGATCCTGAACGGGACGGTGGAGATAAGCCACACTGAGGCCCGCGTGGAGACTCTGTGCATGGGGAACAGTTTCGGCCTGTCGCCCTCACTGGACAGGCAGTACATGAGCGGGGAGGTCCGCACCAAGGGAGACGACTGCCAGGTAAGCGTGGCCACCACACTGGGGATTTCAAAGCAGTGTGAATGCAACAGGACCATTGGAGGGCAGTCTGAGGTTTACAAACATTTCTGATTAGGATTAAATATCGTTAAGTAAATTATATATCATAATTATTAAGCCATTTTTATTGTAGATCGAATTACTTTTCAACCTTCAGATTTTTTGTTTATTTTTGTATAAACAAATACTCATTCATCATCAAATCTGGGCTTGCATTATCATAATATAAAGCTATGTCATCTAATTATATTATGATACTGGTTTGGGCATAGTAAATAGTACTGTTAAAGCACATCAAAACATTTGTGTCTAACCTTAACCTCTGCCTGTTTGCTCTCATGAATGAGTTAAAACAGAGCTTAAGACGTGTTAAGTACTTAAGTATATATATGGCATGCCGTTCAGGAAATTAATCTTTGAATATATTGAATGAAACTTGATCTGCCACGGTTAAAAAGGGAGCAAATTTCTTGGTCAGGAGAACGGGCAGGGTATTGGGCAGGGCTATCGGGAGGATTTTGGCACGCATTCACCAGTGTGTTTATCATGTCCTCGTTGTTTAAAATTGCTGCAAAGAGATTGCGAGCGGCCTGACTCATTCAGTACGTTTACATGCAGCAAGAAATTCGAATTTCTAATCGTATAAGACATCGTTCTGACTTTTTAAGTGCATGTAAACACCTTAATCCGACCTACTTCTGACCTACTTCGGACATCTCAAAATCGGATAACAACACCTGGATAATTCGTTCATAGTCGGACTTTTAACGGCATGTATACTCAGCAATCGGATCTGAATCGGATTTTGCATTCTGCGCATGCGCAGTGCCATTCTGCACATGCGCAGCGCCACACAGCGTCCGGAGTCAGCCACGCTCCGGCTGTTAATCCGATTCTCTGAACGGCATGTATACTCGGACAAGTGATCCGGTCTTACGCATGTCATTATCTGATCCGATCAGAAATTCGAATTTCTTGCTGCATGTAAACGTACTGACTGTCACGCAGCTTTAGCTGCAGCATCCACAAGTTACACAAGATGGCCGCAGGTACTGCCGTGAAGCCTGACGTCAGTCAAGTTTCAGTCAATATATTCAAAGGTTCATTCAATATATTCAAGATTCGTTCAATATATTCAAAGTTTCATTCCATATATTCAAAGTTTCGGCAAATCTCAGTATGCATTTGTCTGTCCATCCGCAGTCCGCTGTGTGAGTAACGTGCCCAAAGCTGACAATGTGTTGCCAATCATCAAATACGTTCAATACTAAACTAAATATCCAGCCTGCATTGGTCTATGAATGTGGGTGATTCCTATTGTATCTGAACAACATATGAAGAGCTTCTCCTTCAGTTCATGAAATCCGTGTAGCAGCAGCAGCTTCTCCAGTCCTGGAGAAGTGCTGTGTCAGAGCGCAGTGCCATTACGCACGGCCATTCACTGTGTTTTACCTTCATTAAATCACCTGAAAAGTATATCAAGCTAACCATACAGACCAACATACAGACCTTTACACACAGCAGAGTGTTCCGTTAATAGTTCTGCTATTTTATGAAGGAGACGCCGTTACCAGGGCTCATCATAGCTGCACTGAGATATAGAATATGATCTATATCTTTATATGCACTCTACTGAGAGCCCTCATCTAGTTTTAAATAAAGCTATTCTTACATCTTGTGTTTTGGGCCCTTTCGTGTGTACGGGCGGAGATTGTACACTGGGGCTGTTGTGGGGCACTCCTGTGAGGTGGATGTTCAGGTTGGCCCGACAAGCAGCTGCCTGGCCCGTTGTTCTGTTTGTTAACGGATTTCATTCAATATATAGTAGTTTGTTGTTTTGTTTCATTCAATATATTCAAAGGTTCACTCCATATATTCAAAGTTTCATTCAATGTATTCAAAGATTAATTTCCTTAAACAATATTAAGCAGTTTAACTTCTACAGGTTTCAGCCCCCTTATAAAAAAAAGAGCTTGGTTCCTCTGTGGAACGTATCATTTCCTGTCTGCACCCACACAGGAAGAGGCAGCCGTAGAGGACTGAAGACCAAGGCAATTTCAGAAAATGAACAAATAACATATTAAGGAAGTGCAGGACTAGAAGATTAGTCAAGCAAAGAGACGTTCATCTGCAGCCGAGGAATACTTTGAGACGAGCTGGATATTACCATGCATTTGTAAAAAGGAACCAACTGAATATCCTTTGGATTTTTTTGCGAGTGGACAGCTATCTCCCCCTCACCCCCATCTGCCTCCCTCTCCTCTCTCTCATCTCTTCACTCTCTCTGCTCCCCACCATTGCCTCGCATGATGCAGCGGCAACTCTGTGCGAGTACCTGGTGTGCAAACCTCCTGTTATAGCCTCAGACTGACCCCAAACGCCCCGCCCATCTGTCTTCCCCATGTTGTCTCCTGGGAGCAGTTTGTGTGCGTGGCCCAGGAGGACTACTGGCGCATCCTCAACCACGTGGAGAAGAACACGCACAAGGTGGAGGAGGAGGGCGAGATCGTCATGGTGAAGGAGCACCGCGAGCTGGACCGCAGTGGCACACGCAAAGGCCACATTGTCATCAAGGTGAGAACCCACGCATACACAAAGGCCACATTGTCATCAAGGTGAGAACCCATGCATACACAAAGGCCACATTGTCATCAAGGTGAGAACCCACGCATACACAAAGGCCACATTGTCATCAAGGTGAGAACCCACGCATACGCAAAGGCCACATTGTCATCAAGGTGAGAACCCACGCATACACAAAGGTCACATTGTCATCAAGGTGAGAACCCACGCATACACAAAGGCCACATTGTCATCAAGGTGAGAACCCACGCATACACACGTAAACAGGTTGAAAACTGTTTCAACACAACATTATGATTTTGCATTATATCACGTTTTCCAAAGGGGAAAATAAAAATCGTCATATGGAAAAATACATATTTGAGGTCTGTATATACTCATATTTGATGTCTGTACAGTTTTCTTATACTTAGGTCTCCAAACATCTATGTGATTGACATAGAGCTGATAATAGGCATAGGGATGACAATAGCCATAGAGCCTCTTATCATGGGTATTATATAGAGCTGGTGTTTGGATAACGTATGCATATATGGGGCGGCAGTAGCTCAGTAGTTAGAGCGGGTCGTCCACTAACCGTAGGGTTGGCGGTTTGATCCCCTTGAGCCACACCTCCACACCACACCACATGTCAAACCCCACAAATGTACTGATTGTACGTCGCTTAAGACAAAGGTGTCTGCTAAATGCCCCCTTTTTTTTCTTTCTTTTTTTTAAATAAAAAGATACTCTCTACATTTAGCAGGTCTGACAATTGAGGTCTGACAACAAAGTCTTTCTAAACTGTCTACTCCATGAATACATGCTTCCCACACATTGAAGAAAAGGAGAAGGAGTTCATATGTGCCTTTTGACTCACATAGGTTAAAGGCATGCTGTTCCTCTTGAGCATGGGATTCAGTAGAAGTTGGTTTGCAACACTACTTTCAATCTACTTATTCACCTTGGATCAGTCTCATCCGATAGCCTCTCATCTGCCCCCCCCCCCCAACACATACACACATACACACACACACACACACACACACACACACATTTATTGTTTACTGAGGCAGCGTTGGCTTTTAGCAACATTAGTGATCTCTTGCGCCCCAAGTCTTGTGTGGCACACTCTAGGAACGTTTGATGTTTTCGGGCGCAGTCACTCTGATTGGCCAAGCACACCTGTTGTTGGCTCTCCAAAGCACTCACATCTTTGATTTTCATTCAAGCGTTTCTCTTACTTTGTTTTTTGATTAGTCTATTTTTGGATTTTTAGCTTTGTTTTGTTAATGAAGAAAACACAGACAAACCCTTTCTAGTGTCTCTTCCCCTCGCCAGATGAATGGGTGCTCCCAGCAACTGTTGTCACATCACAGTGAGACTCATTGGCAAATAATGGGATTGTTTGGTCTGAGCACATAGCATAATGGATGTGAACAGTGGAATATTTTAAAAGGTATCTTGAACAAGGCTGGATTACCTATCCATTAACAGTTAATTCATATTATTAAAGGCTACTGCCTACGGCTACGGCCACAAGTCTACACACTGTTGTTCCCAAAAAACACATCTTTATCTTTCTGATAGCTTCAACTAGCTGTTGCTAAGGCTACCGCTGCGTCGACGTCTCTTCCGTCTTTCCAGATAAGTTCGTAAAAGTCCTCTTCAAAACTCGCAAGTGTAAGGAAAAAGTTCAAAAAAAAAAAAAGTGAATTCAACACTCCATCTAATTTCAAGTATTCAATTATTCCAGTTGTCAATACATTTCTACGGAGTGTTGAATTCACTAACCTTTTCCTTACACATGTGAGTTTTGAAGAGGACTTTTACGAACTTATCCGGAAAGACGGAAGAGACGTCGACGCAGCGGTAGCCTTAGCAACAGCTAGTTGAAGCTATCAGAAAAGTGCTCTTTTAAATAAACTCCTGGTGTACTTACAAACTTTAAAATGCCTTGTTTTGTGAGTACAGACCATATATGTACTACTACAGAAGTTGGGTAACAATCCATGCATTATAGTGGGGTAATTTACGAGATACACAGTGTACCGGGCACTCCAATACTAAGCCATTCAGCTTATACCCCTAAACTTGATAAATATTGACCGTCGCTAAAAATGCATCTGAGGGGGTATTTGGCTGGATTATTGGTGGAAATTACCTCAGGGTGAATTTTACTCCGAACCATCACTTTAAGAGGACGCACATTGCAGTGGATGGCTCCACTCAATAAAAAACTGTTCCTTTAATATATCACCCAATTCTCATGTTTGTGGACTGATTTTCTCTCCAAGGGGACCCCTGAGCGTTTGATCATGCACCTGGTCGAGGAGCCGTCAGTGGTTGACCCCACCTACATCGAGGACTTCCTGTTGACCTACCGCACCTTCCTGTCCAGCCCAATGGAGGTCGGCAAAAAGCTGCTGGAGTGGTTCATGGTGGACAGCCACCGAGACACGGTACGTGGTCTGTGCTACATACAGCTGAGGACATGTGAAGTCTTTACAGTGGGAAGTGACACTGTGTTTCGGTGGGATGGATGGTGCTAAAGAGTGTATGCGTGCCCTGCGTGGGACATTAAAAATGAAGTTTATTACCAGTGTTATCCTGCCCTCCACTCTCTCATTGCTCTCGTCGTGTCAGGGCCTTCCGCTGTGGAAATAGATGCACTGAGCATCAAAGAGGTGATCAATAGCACTTCAGACCATCTCCATCCACCCACCTCCTCTGTGTGGGTGGAGGAATGCTGCCTCCATCACTGATTCACCATGGCATCAGTCATGTGCTGCCAATAGTTTATTACAATGTCCTTGGCATGCAAAACACAACCACTAAAACAAATACACCCCCAATACAAATGCACTCACCTAATACATTCATGTTGTGTTTATAGGTGACCAGAATTGTGCTGCTCTGGGTCAACAATCACTTCAATGACTTTGAGGGTGCCCCAGTGATGACACGCTTCCTGGAGGAGTTTGAGAAGCACTTGGAAGACACGGTAGGGTCACACATGGGATCTCTTCTGACTGGCCAGAGTGATACACATCCTCCAGCAATACATTAACTCAATGAATTGATATATCTTCTTTGGAGCCTTACCTTCAGCCTCATTAAAAGCTAAGGACTTGGACATATGTAAAATATAGTTTTGTAAATGTGGTAAGCCCTCAATAATTGACCTATAATTTCAAAAATGTCCCTCGGGATGAATGGTATCATCCCGAGAAAGTATGAAAGTATCTATCCATCCATCCATCTATCCATCCATACATCCATACATCCATACATACATGCATGCATACATACATATTGTTCTGTGGTAGGTTCAATTGAGTTGTGAGGTCACATTGTGTTCCACCTCGCTCATGTAAGGGGAGCAGTAGCTCAGTGGGTAGAGTGGGTCGTCTGCCGTACCCCACAAATGCACTGATTGTAAGTCACTTTGGACAAAAGCTTCTCTAAATGCCCTGAACCTAAATGTTTTGATTTTGATGATGCCTAAATGGTAATTGGACTGTTTTTCAGACCAGCGGCCACTCAAAGCACTTCACAATTATTCCTTGCATTCACCCATACATACACAGTATCAGCAATTCCAAGCAACAACCAGGTTGCCGGGAGCAGTTTGGTTTAGTTATCTTGCTCAGAGACACCTTGACACTAGCCAGCAACCTTCCGGATGCCAGACATTCACTTAAAACCACTCATGTCCTCTTGGACACCCTGGCGAGAAACCTGTTTTTTGAAACCAAAGTTGGGCTCATGACGATCACCATATCATCCATCCTCTTTTGCAGAAGATGAATGGCCACCTCCGGCTTCTTAACATTGCATGCGCTGCAAAAGCCAAGTGTAGGCAGATCACCCTCCAGAAAGTGTCCAGGGAGGCGCCACTCCACTTCAGACTGCATGGCGGCAGCGAGAGAGGCTTTGGCATCTTCGTGGAGTCTGTAGAGCCGGGGAGCAAGGCCGCGGAGGCCGGCCTGAAGCGGGGGGACCAGGTAAGATGCATTCAATCAGGGTTGTTTTGGTTGAGTTTGATTGAATCTGTAATGAGTTGTTGCTACCTCTGGCTCTTATTCTTCCTTGTTCGTTTCCAGATCATGGAGATCAACGGTCAGAGCTTTGAGAACATTTACTACTCCAAGGCTGTGGACATCTTGAGGAACAACACCCACCTCTCCCTCACTGTCAAGACCAATATTTTTGGTGAGTTTGTCAGTGGGTTTGATCTCTCTCGAGACCTTAAGTCAGGTTCTAATGCCATCTTCATCTCCTCCTTCACCTCAAAGTCTTCAAGGAGCTGCTCAGCAGGATTGTGCATGAAAAGCAGAACGGCGCGCCCCACATCCCCAAGATCCAGGAGAAAAAGGGCAACCGCTTCTCTATCCCCAACCTGCCGGGCGACATGGAGTTCCCCAGCGACCAGAAGAGCACGAGGAAGATGAAGGCCAACACGGTGTCGGGTGGTCGCAACAAAATCCGCAAAATGCTGGAAAAGACGCGCTTCAGCATCCTGCCTCCCAAGCCCTTCAGGTGAAAGAGATATTGATTCATTCATTATGTAACAGTTTTGTAAAGTGCTATAGTCTCTTGGACTACATAGGTAGGTCGAGGACTATTTATTTTATTTGTTTTGGATAGTAGTGCAGATGTGATGCATTCAATCACTGCTGGGGAAAAGGTTCTCTGGGAGCCAGTTGACTGGATATTGATTTGAGCAAAAAAACAGACACACTGCCAAGAGCAGAATGGTGCCAATATGTCCCCTATGCCGTGTAACATACCGGCATACATCTACATAATCACGACTCATCGTCATTTTCATTCTCCCCATCCTCGCCAGTACCAGCCCCCACTCCTCCCCTCTGGTTGACTCCCAGCATCGGGAGCAGTCAACAGGCTTTAGTATTGTTCTCACACGGTGCCAGTACATTTCATCCACCCCCTCCAAATGCTTTCCGTGGCCTCCTTAAGCTCCCCATTGTGTCACCATCTCATTGCTGTTAATTGCATAGCTAACCGTCATTTGAAGCAACATTGTACACACACTACGCACAAGTGAGTGCAGGCAAATGCTTGTACTGATCACACAGCCCGTTAAAAAAGCAATGGTGTTTTCTCTCTCTCTTTTGCCTCCATCTATGGGAGTTCTCTCACATCAAAGCATACTTTTAGGTACAGACACATACACACAAACTCTTTACCCATGTTGACCATTGTCCAGTTCTGCAAAGTGAAATCCACAGACTCTGTTGTTCCACAACAACAGTCATTCTAACATGGAAAATGCTTCATTTTCATCCCTCCTTCCATCCCTCTTTATAATTGAGTGTTCAAAGGCCTGTTTATTGGGCTCAATGGGCATTTGATTGTGCCCGAGGAAGTGGACTATCATAGACTCAGGGATAAACACATAGTCAGAATTACATTGTAGGGCAGATGGAAGCATGTCAAAAGTGTTTTTGTCTTCTAAAAGTGGCAAATGCTTATGCAATTGTGTTGTATAACTTGATACACATTTGTATGCACACACTCTGTATGTTTGTGTGTGTGCTTTAGTTTATCTGGTCCTGTCTGTGTCTGTCGTGGATTGGGTTGCTTTCTGTCTGTCATGATCTCAAGTTGTTTAATGTCAAGGCATCGCGGTGATCAGGGGCTATTCTGTTTCTGTTCTTCTTCTTGTAAGTCTTATTCAAGCTTCTGTTCTCATCCAATGTCTTGTTTTGTTTCTTTGTTTTCTTCCTCTATCTCCTGTCTCTGCTGCTTCAGGGGCCTGTTTGGGTAAGACCCGCTGTGTCTCCACAATCAACCCCTTCCATCCAATCCATGCCATCAATTGCTGACATACATTGGACGCACGTACACACACACACACACATGTGTGTGTGTGTGTGTGTGTGTGTGTGTGTGTATATACATATATATATATATATATATTATGGCGTGCCGTTCAGGAAATTAATCTTTGAACATATTGAATGAAACTTTGAATATATGGAGTGAACTTTTGAATATATTGAATGAAACTTGACTGACGTCAGACTTCACGGCAGTGCCTGCAGCCATCTTGTGTAACTTGTGGATGCTGCAGCTGAAACTGCATGACAATGAGTCAGGCCGCTCGCAATCTCTTTGCAGCCATTTTAAACAATGAGGACATGATAAACACACTGGCGAATGCGTGCCAAAATCCTCCCGATAGCCCTGCCCAATACCCTGCCCGTTCTCCTGACCAAGAAATTTGCTCCCTTTTTAATCGTGGCAGACCAACTACAACGGGCCAGGCAGCTGCTTGTCGGGCCAACCTGAACATCCACCTCACAGGAGTGCCCCACAACAGCCCCAGTGTACAATCTCCGCCCGTACACAAGAAAGGGCCCAAAACACAAGATGTAAGAACAGCTTTATTTAAAACTAGATGAGGGCTCTCAGTAGAGTGCATATAAAGATATAGATCATATTCTATATCTCAGTGCAGCTATGATGAGCCCTCGTAACGGCGTCTCCTTCATAAAAAAGCAGAACTATTAACGGAACACTCTGCTGTGTGTAGAGGTCTGTATGTAGGTCTGTATGGTTAGCTTGAATATACTTTTCAGGTGATTTAATGAAGGTAAAACACAGTGAATGGCCGTGCGTAATGGCTCTGCGCTCTGACACAGCACTTCTCCAGGACTGGAGTAGCTGCTGCTGCTACACGGATTTCATGAACTGAAGGAGAAGCTCTTCATATGTTGTTCAGATACAATAGGAATCAACCACATTCATAGACCAATGCAGGCTGGATATTTAGTTTAGTATTGAACGTATTTGATGATCAGCAACACATTGTCAGCTTTGGGCACGTTACTCACACAGCGGACTGCGGACGGACAGACATCTCCTTACGGAAATAATTTTAGTCCGCAGTCCGCTGTATCAACTATATCAAGCTAACCATACAGACCTACATACAGACCTTTACACACAGCAGAGTGTTCTGGTAATAGTTCTGCTATTTTATGAAGGAGACGCCGTTACCAGGGCTCATCATAGCTGCACTGAGATACAGAATATGATCTATATCTTTATATGCACTCTACTGAGAGCCCTCATCTAGTTTTAAATAAAGCTATTCTTACATCTTGTGTTTTGGGCCCTTTCGTGTGTACGGGCGGAGATTGTACACTGGGGCTGTTGTGGGGCACTCCTGTGAGGTGGATGTTCAGGTTGGCCCGACAAGCAGCTGCCTGGCCCGTTGTAGTTGGTCTGCCACGGTTAAAAAGGGAGCAAATTTCTTCGTCAGGAGAACGGGCAGGGTATTGGGCAGGGCTATAGGGAGGATTTTGGCACGCATTTGCCAGTGTGTTTATCATGTCCTCATTGTTTAAAATTGCTGCAAAGAGATTGCGAGCGGCCTGACTCATTGTCACGCAGTTTTAGCTGCAGCATCCACAAGTTACACAAGATGGCCGCAGGCACTGCCGTGAAGTCTGACGTCAGTCAAGTTTCAGTCAATATATTCAAAGTTTCATTCAATATATTCAAAGGTTCACTCCATATATTCAAAGTTTCATTCAAAACATTCAAACGTTCACTCCATATATTCAAGGTTCATTCCATATATTCAAAGTTTCATTCAATATATTCAATGTTCACTCCATATATTCAAAGTTTCATTCAATGTATTCAAGGATTAATTTCCTGAATGGAATGCCATAATATATATACAGTATATATATACAGTATATATATATATATATATATATATATATATATATATATATATATATACACATAAAGGCAAACTGTAGGCTGCAACATGCAGCACTATTCATTACGCTGTAGTGATGTTGACCTTCAGCTCAGCCCACAGGACTGCAGTTGAGGAGTTTTAACGTTAATTAATTCAACATGGCCCTCCGGGTGGTCCTCTCTTCCTTAGCCCACTCCCTCCTCACTCTCAGCAGCTGCTCAGCTGCTCTCTGCTCCTCCATGCTTTTCTTGACAGTGGCGGATGCTCCTTCTGTTTCCCTCCATTAAGATGTGTGTGGCAGTAGGTACTGGACTCACTCCCTCATGTCAGAGAGGGCCCATGTTTTTTTTTTTCTTTCCTCTATCTCTTAGTCTTTCTTTTTTCTGTATGGCTCCCAATTACATTCAATGGAGCTTTATTTGGATGGGGAATATCAGATAATGCAGATTTCCAAAGTGCATGCATAATGAAGCATCTCTCTCTCTCACTGTCTGTGTGTGGCAGACCCTACAGGCTAGTGGGCCAGGCTTCCTCAGTGGGTCAAACAAATCTGACTCATCGATTGAAAATCCAGTGCTATTAAAAGTTCAAATCAAATTTAGAATCAATAAGCAGATGTGTGTTTGCATGTATATGTAATATACATGCAAGTATAGTAATGGTGGTTCAAGTCCTGCATCATCCTGTCAAGGTTTACTACATTATACCACTTATTGCACGGCTAATACTAGATAAAGCAATAAAAAAAAAACTGTATAGCAACGAAAACATATTTCATTGATTTAAATATGATTTGATTGCTCCTGCTAAAAAAAATTGTTTTAGATACGCTTGGAACTGAACCTATCAGAAAGTAAACCCCACTTGGCATTATTAGAATTCACATTAGACTGAATATTTCCATTGATGGTAATGTCAGACATGGTGAATGAGACGGTGAATGAGACTTCTTTGGGAATGACACCACAGGTGTATTGATGTAAAGTATGTATTATTATCATCTTTTTGCGGTTTGATATGATCCAGGTCCTCCAGTAAATGTTTATATATACTGTATATATGAAAATTCAGTTGCTTGTTCAGCCATTATATTTTGCATTGATAGAGAATGCTTATCTATTTGTATCATCCACTTGAACCCCATCATGGATGACTTTTTTCTGTTTCATAGATAAAGAAATTGTTCACAAAGCACATATCATTAAAAACAAGAAAGCAGTGTCATGAGTCAGATAAGAATGGCCTCTGTTTTCCAACCTTTCAATGCTCCCCTCCCGCCCAAAGTACCCCCCTTTCCTACCTAATCTTCCTCATCACCTCCCCCCCCCCCCAACACACACACAGCTCACATCCTCACCTCTGTCCCTGCCCCCCTGCCCCACAGTGACGGCAGCGTGGGCCAGTCCCAGGACGACAGCATGGTGGGCACCAAGCAGTGCCGGCACAGCGTGGCCATCATGCCGGTCCCCGGCAGCCTGTCGTCCAGCAGCCCAGACCTGCTGCAGCCTGCCTCCAGCGTGCTGGACTTCTCCAACCCCACTGGTGAGGAGGGAGGGGGGGGGGGGAGGGGGGGAGGGAGGGGGGAGGGAGGGGGGGTTGGGGCTCACCAGACCCTGCACATGCTTTCTCTTCAAACTGTTGTGTTGTGATAGCCGGTTTATTCTATTCTAAGTATTTTGGTTCAATACTCATTCAAAGTTCAAAGTTCAAAGGTCTTTATTGTCATTTGCTCAACAGATACAGCGTACATGTTGGCAATGAAAATCTTAAGTCCCAGGCACCCCAAAACAACTCAAGTCTAGAATAACAGAAGAAGAGAAAAACTAGTGCAATAAAAAAATAAAAATGTATATACAACATGATAATAATATAAACATTAAAACATTAAACATTGTAAACATTGAACATTCACATGTGCATGCATACAAATGCAGCAATTGTACATGCACATTTTGTAGATACAGTACATGCACCTGTCCAACCACATTGTGTAGTATGACCGAATCACCTGACCTAATTATCAGCTACAAAGCTGAGCTGAGCAGAGCTGCAACTCTGTGTTTAAAGTATCAATGCGTTCTGTTTTTCCGTTAACAGACCTAGACTGTGGACTAAATGTAATTACCTGAGAAGAGAGATCAGAAGAATCAGCAAGGCTGTCGTGTTCATTGTTTATTATGTGTTTCGAAAACTTTCTGCTTTTCGATTTGTTTAATATCAAGAAAATACAGAAATACAAAGCATCCTTAAACTGAGTAACTTTCTACAGCTCAAGCTCTATAAAGATAACGCGGAGCTGTTCTCCACATATGAACTAAATCGGCTTACTATGATGGCATAAAACAAAGTATAAAACATCAAATCTATACATTGTTCAAGAGAAACAAAGTCACTTGGCACAAATATGTTCATTAAGTCAAATCCAAACTGTACATAGAAAACTGTACACAGTACACATCATGTCTCAAAGTATTGTGTGTTTGAGCTTGCCTGGTTGTGTCTGGTATTAATCATGTGAGTTTAAACATGTTGTGACTGTTGTAACAGTTCTTCTATGCAGCTCTTTCTCGGTTTCCTCCCTACCCTAACCCTGCTCTATTGCAGTGAGTCACACAGTTTTGTTCAATTACTGCAGTACAGAAATCAAAAACATCTTCCCATTTGATTTTTTTATTTTTTTATTTTGTACGAGACACACACACACATTCCCCTACTAGCAACACCATTTTTTCTCTCTTATTTGTTCTCTATCTGTTCTCTTTCCCCTGTTGCTTGCCAAGCCTTGGGACTCTACTGTAAGTACCTCAACCCTTCTTTATCCTTGTGCATTTATCCTGCCTTATAACTGTGAATGTACTGTATGTCTATCCAAATACCTGTCCACTCGTGTTTCTAACAAGGTTCTTTCAATGATGTAGCTTCACATTTCACCTCTTATCTGTGTGTGTATGTGAGAGATAGAATTCCTCAGCACTAGTGCTCTACCCTGTTCCACTCCCACCTCCTGTCTTCCTACAACACCTGGCCCCCCCGTCTGCTCATAACAGCTGATGTATCTCCTCTGTCTCAGTGATGGAGTGAGCAGGAGGCAGGGAGTGGAGCTGCTGCTGGAGCACGTTGAGAGCAGAACAGAGGAAGTGTGTTGTTATAGACTTTTGAGTGCTGCGTTGGCAAAAGCTCTAGATGAACATCTGACTTGTATCCAGACAGCAAACGCTGTCTGGTGTTATTTTCCATTGCTATTATTTCATTTATATGATGTATGTGTATGATGTATGTATATCAGAGGTATCTATCTATCCGGTACATAAATTATCTTTACATTACCTTCACTATCTGTGTGATAGCCTGAATCTAATTGGCTGATTGGATAATATGTTTGGTGTTTAGAGTCACCTGTATTCAAAGCCCAGCCCCTCTACACTTGTCATCTGATGTTGGTCTATGAATCATTTTATCTTCTAGGGCAATGACAAGAGGGAAAATTCCTTGCTTTCCATTATGCTAAAACTAGCATAACCCCTCACAAGTATTTAGTTTTGATCATGTTCCTTTCCATTTTTCCAGTTTCAGTTGTCAGTTCTCTGGCTGTATCTCTGTTTCACTGTCACTTCCTCTCAGTTCTCATTGTTGAGACGCTTTCAGAACACGGCACTCGGAAGCTTGAATGTCAGTCAAGAGAGGTTTAAACACAATAGGCACCAGCTTACTAATAAGAACATAGCTCCTAAACAGACTCCAGACTTACTTTTAGGTTACTTCTGTAACCTGGTCCTCAGAGTAACATGAGTGAGATGGGATGATCCTCCTGGCAGATTAATTCATCTCTCTACAACTGTCCTGACTTGCCGGTGATTGTGATGTCAGTGTTGAATGCACCCCAGTGGTGTGGTAATACTGTGTCAGATTGCTATTCAATCAAGCACACCTCTTCTCACTTTGCCCCAGGATGAAGGGGCCGTACCCTGATGAGACATCTTACTAACTCAGAGAACCAGGTTACCAAAGTAACCTAAAGGTTAAAGGTACTCCTCAAAAAGGATATCTTTGCCCGCGAACCATCAGACTTCAGCAGATACAGACTCTGTGATGTGCAACGGGTGCGGTGTCCACACAAGTCAGGAGCCTCCATTGCTACCCAGCCATGTTTCAGCCCAAGGCAGGAGGAACGTACCAGGTGTGCATTCTAGCCTTTTCCGGCTGGTGCAGAGCCTAGCTCTAAAGCCTCCATCCTCCATGGCGTGGACAGACTTTAAAGACACTATTTAACTGATGCGTTCAAGTTAGAAAGGTTCATGTCAGCAAGGCAGAAACACAGCGGTATGGTTAACTGCTGTTCGTCCTTCCTCCATATGCCTGCAAAAAGTCAGACTGACTTGGTCACGGCTAACTGTGTGTGTGTGTGTGTGTGTGTGCGCCAGCCAGCGTGCCTGCCTGCCTTCCATACCCAAACCCTTTTAAAACAATGTTTTTCTCTGGCTCCTCCATTTGGTTTATGGAACAGCCCATAATTCCAAATGGAACAATTCAACATTGTTCTTGTCTCTTTCCCCCTGTTCCCACAGACATCCCTGACCAGGTGATCCGGGTGTTCAAGGCGGACCAGCAGAGCTGCTACATCATCATAAGCAAGGACACCACTGCCAAGGACGTGGTGTCACACACCGTCAACGAGTTGGGCCTGCTGGCCCCACCCGAGAACTACTCCCTGTGTGAGGTGTCCGTCAGCCCCGAGGGCGTCATCAAGCAGCGGCGCCTGCCTGACCAGCTCTCCAAGCTGGCTGACCGCATCCAGCTCAATGGCAGGTAAGGAGGCTCCGCAGCAGCTAGGCGTTTAGCTTGAAGTGAGGCTGAAAACAATCAAAGCATGTAATCATCATGGGAGTAGCTATAGAAAGTAGTACCTGTGGCTGATGGAATAGAGATAAGGAGATGCAATGTGACAATGCAGCATATAGCTTACCCTCAGTTGGGAGTGGCTCATCATGCTATTATGAACAGGCAAAACAAGGTTAATATTGTCTCTTTAATGTATGTAATGTTGTTATAACCTTGGTCATAATAGTCCCTCAACGCTAAATATATCTAGCGTGTATTTCATGCTATAACATAACTAAACTACTAACTAACTACACTATATACACATACACACCTTCTCCCCTTGTGGCCCTTGGAACCACTTGGTTGTTGTCCTGCTGAACTTTGACCATCACGCCAGACTCATTTTCTGTGGCTTTGCAAACAATCGGGCAACAACTTTTTCAGTGACCTCCTCCTGAAGACTATTGTTCTGTTGACAAACTGTTGACTTGTCTCAGCCCATAGATAAGGAAGTATTTGCACTAGATAAATTAAATACACAAACTTAATGTTATTTACAAAGTACTTCAATTCACAAATGATTCTGTAGCAAAAGTTTGGGTATTAACTAAATACCAAAATGCCACCAAATACCACCTAAATACCAACTAAATACCCACCATTTGTTATCTATTACTATTGCAACTAATTAGCTGTGTATTACATTTTTCATGGAGTAAAGTTGTTATTATTAAACTCCTCCTGTCTTTTGATGGAGCGTATCGTATCAGTCCACTGTTGCCCCTGCAATGTTTCCCAGCAGTGGTGGTGAGCTCTGTACATGCGGCTGATGGACTTTATGCCTGAACATTTTTTTGTTGCAAGTATTGGCATACATACAGTTTTCAGTCTGCAATTTCTACCATCCCATTGTCTGGGTTTAATAATAATGTTGCTTCTGTTCTAAGCAATCAAATATGTAGGCTGTTAAATGTTATTTTTTCTCTTCATACTTACTACATTTAGTCTAAAGCTATCATGAGCTAATGCTACCTACAGTATCATGCGTTCTTCTATAGCATAACACAATTTTGCTGTATTTTTCCACAATATTTCTCTGACAATGTAGCAACTAAGGTGGGGCTGCAGGAGGCACCTACGAAATATGTTTTTACATCAAACATTTGGGGCACCCAGTATTTGTAATACCAAAGCATTTGTAAATCTTTTCTGGTTGTTTTGTTTATGGGATGGCTGGTTGTAGTGGCACAAACAATGCTGCACCACTGGGTGCATGGATGGGAAATCAGTCGTAGGGCGGCAGTAGCTCAGTGGGTAGAGCAGGTGGACAGAGCGGGTCGTCCACTAACCGTAGGGTCGGCGGTTCGATCCCCTTCATCCCCACTTCCAAAACTGTCTGCATGTCGAAGTGTCCTTGAGCAAGACACTGAACCCTGAACCCCAACTTGCTCCCTGGGTGCTGATCATAGCAGCCCACTCCTCCTATGTACAATAGGATGGGTCAAATGCAGAGAACAAATTTCGTTCTCATGTCTAAAAAACATGGGCCCTCAGTGTTGGGTAACATTACTTTTAATAATAGTTGCTTGTTACACTACAAGATTACTGCTATTAAAAAGTTACTGTGTTACCGACCAGAACAAGTAGTTTGTCAAAAAAAAAAAAAACAACCTTTTGCGATTCCTTGCACATCTTGGTTATATTGTTCAGAAGGCGCATAGCCTACTGTACGTCTTGCTTTGAAAGTATCTACCGTAATTGACAACAACAGTGTCTCCTCCATGGCCTGTACATTTTAACAAAAAGGGCTGCAGAAGTCTACTGTGGGCCGAACCTACTGACATTTCTAGTGTAGGGTAGATATGTCAATGACTTGAATTGGCTGCAGTATCATACTTACTATCTGTAGTGGCGATTCAAATGCTAACTAACGTAACACCTTTCAATTGGGGAGAGGAAGGGTGCTACCTCTAGGTGCAAGGATTAACATATTGCAATGTTATGTTTGATATGATTTGTGATATCATTATTAGAAATCATTTTCCACAACAGCGTATTTAGGTCTCATTGTTTAGAAGCTCTTAATTTCCCCCTTGGTCCTTTGTCTTTGTGCCTGTGTGCTGTGTATGTGCAGTCTGTCCATCTATCTCTCTGTCCCTGTCTCTCCATTTATTTTTGCTTGCTTTCTCCACTATTTCAGCGAACTGTAGATTAGTATAATCTATCAGTGGTGTCATAACAGTAATCATCTAAACGTCAGCCCTGTACAGGAAATGTGCCCATTCGGGATGAAGTGAGAAGATTTATCAAAGGTGTTTAAAAAAAAAAAGAGTGGATTGAGAGAGAGATTGCAAAAGACATAAATTAGATCGCACGTTAAGTCCCTTTATATTAGCCACAGTTTTCTTAATAATCCCCCTCAAAAATGTTAAAATATCCCATAACTTAACGTTGCATCCATGGTAAGAAATGAATGAAACAAGCTCCTCACACATCTTATTTTATTTGAAAATGTAAATAATCCCCAACCCTCCTTAACATATTATATTACACTCAGCTGGTTGAAATTACAACTCACGTCATGTTCAAATATGCAATTACCCTGGTAAGCACACAACCATTGTGCAGGGAAATGTTCTTAACATGTGATTTGGGATTGCATTTCCACTAGATGCTGTACTGGACTTAATCACCATACCCACCTTGCGTGTTCAATATCCCAGCATCTGAGCCACTTGTAACTTCAGTGAAACCTCTGTAGGGAAACGCTAGTAGTGAGAGAATCATCCAGGTGTGTGTGCCCCTCCAGGTACTACCTGAAGAACAACATGGATACAGAGACCCTGTGCTCTGACGAGGATGCTCAGGACCTGCTGCGTGAGAGCCTCATCACCCTCCTGCAGCTCAGCACGGTGGAGGTGGCTGCACAGCTCTCCATGAGGGACTTTGAGCTCTTCAGGAACATAGAGTCCACAGAGTAAGTGGATGCACACACATGCATGTGTTTTTTTAATAAATGTTTTCAATTGATAACATTTCCAAAAAAATAGCAATCATAAGATGCTTCACAAACATTGTTAAAATGATTCATCCAAAATGTAGACCTATTTTCCCACAAGCCGAAGGTAACTGCTTTCAATGAATCCTCTGCTTGCTCTACTTTTTGCCGTGGTTACCAGGTACGTGGATGACCTGTTCAAGTTGGACTCCGGTGTGGGCAGCGGCCACCTCAAGCAGTTTGAGGAGGTGATCAACCAGGAGACCTTCTGGGTCGCCACAGAGATCCTGAAGGAAAGCAACGCGCTGAAGAGAATGAAGACTATCAAGCACTTCATCAAGATTGCCCTACACTGCCGGGAATGCAAGAACTTCAACTCCATGTTTGCAATCATTAGGTAAGGTTGCGTGCGTGCGTGCGTGCGTGCATTCCCTGTGAAATGAAGCCGTTTCCGTTCAGCCAGATATTCTAGGCAGGACTCGACATTTCAACCATTTCGCTCGCATATGCAAGTAATAATTTGTGAATTTACATTTAGGAGGGTTTCAGGATTGTGTATGTGAATACAGATTTTTTCTTTTTTTATTAAAATAAATTCATGTATTGACATACAATACATAACTGACTTTCACACATAATACACACACACATAAGCACAATAGGTTTGAAGAGTGAGCAACGAAATAGCTGTTTGACCCCATGTGTTCCATTCACTACTTAACATTTGCGACAAAACTGCTTGCAACTGGAAAAACAGGAGGAGGGCACTTCCAACTGAAGTGGCTTCAGCGAAAACCCAGGCAGGTTTGTCGCATTAACAATACAAGCTAGGTTGAAACTGGTTATTTTTCCCTGTGCTGTCAGGGAAAAAGGTCACTGTAGAGCCCGCTCAGGGGAATTCTCCACGGGAGAAACGCATTAAGTTTTCACCTCTTTTGTGTCCGTGTTTATTGCAGTCTTTTCCAAAATGATTTTGTATTTGTTGATGCATTGTCAAATCCATTTCTAAACATTTTTGTGATGAATTTAGAGGTTTAAAGGTACAAGGTAGGTAGGCTTTGGGGCAGCCGCGGCCTACTGGTTAGGGCTGCGGACTTGCCGGTTCGAATCCCGACCAGTACGAACGGCTGAAGTGCCTGTGAGCACGGCATCTAACCCCTCACTGCTCCCTGAGCGCCGCTGTTGGCAGCTCACTAATAATGCTAAAGCATTATTAAATAAACATGAAGTTATGCTCCATTTGTGCGTGATCCAGTAATAGGAGCATCATGTGAGGACCCTGCAGGGTCACAAAGGCAAGTCTGCCCTCGTACTCTCAGAAACATCAGCAGCATGCTGATTGTCTGCCCAGCAACTGTTCAACCAGGACAAGCCAGGCCTCAATCTTTTTACATCCTCTCACAGCAGGCCAACACATGGACTCTGACCTTGTAGTGTGCATGTGTTGGTCAAGTGTATGTCTCTTAGACAAATGTATGGTGTCAGGGGAGGTTTTTTAGATGGCTGTTTTAAACCCAGCTACAACAAACTGTTCTCTCTGTGTCTATTTTCCTGTCCTCTTCTTCTCTCATCCGCCATCCTTTCCCCTCCACTTACCTCTGTACCTTCACCCCCACCCTCACCCCCACCCTCACCCCCACCCTAACCCCCACCCTAACCCCCACCCTCACCCCCACCCTCACCCCCACCCTAACCCCCACCCCCACCCCCACCCTCACCCTCACCCCCACCTTCACCCCCACCCTCACCCCCACCCTAACCCCCACCCCCACCCCCACCCTCACCCCCACCCTCACCCCCACCCTCACCCCAGTGGCCTGAACCTGGCTCCAGTGGCCCGTCTCCGGGCATCATGGGAGAAGCTACCCAGTAAGTACGAGAAGCTTTTTACGGACCTCCAGGACGTGTTCGACCCCTCCAGGAACATGGCCAAGTACCGCAATGTGCTGAGCAGCCAGAGTATGCAGCCCCCCATCATCCCTCTGTTCCCTGTGGTCAAGAAGGACCTCACCTTCCTGCATGAGGGTAAGGAGGCTTCATCTGTAGTTTTCAATTGAGGAAGTCTTTCCCATGGATCTAGTATCCTCTTGGTCTTTGTTGGGCTTCATAGGTATTGTGAATCTTAATGCAATATTTGTGCTGTACTTATTTTGATATATATGGTAACACTTTACAATAAAGTTACATTCATTAACCATGAATTAGTTAATACAGTAATATGCATTAACTAACAATTAACTAACAGTTAATTAACAGTTATCTAAAGGTGTAGTTTACATTAGTTCATTTTGTAAAAAGCATCCCCCTAACCCTAAGACTAAAGAGCATAAAGATTAGCATAAAGGTTAGTATTAGTAAATTATTACTACACTATTAGTAAACTGTTAATTAAAAAGTTAATTATTAATTCATGCTTATTACTCCAATAACTGTTAAGTAATGGTTTAATGATTTTATATAGATGGATGGATGGATGGATGGATAGATAGATAAGAAAGGGCTACCGATTTCTCTTTCAAACTCAGTTTCTTACACATCACATAGACGTCCATGAAAGTTGAAACGAGACTGGAAAGCGGATACTACTTGAACATTGTGACCTTTATCCTTTGTTCTGTTTCTTACTTCCTGTGTGTCGGAAGTAAGAAAGACTTGGTCTCAAGCCGTCTCGATGGTTTTACTTCTGTTAATGTCTTCCCCCACTTTACTATTTTTAACAGCTTCCCTAATTATGCAAGCTAAAAACAAAACACTAAAGCATTAAGCATAGAGCATTAATCTAAAATGGAAAAGGCGAGAAAGAAGAAATCTAGGATTTTTTTTATCAACTATAAAGGGTTAAATATAAAGGGTTAACTATAAAGGGTTAAATATAAAGGGTTAAATATAAAGGGTTAACTATAAACTATAAAGTTATTTTTCCAGGGTTGGAGAAGGCATTATTGGAATAACTCTGGAGTAGTTCATTAACATCACACAGCTAACCTAATACCATAATCATCTCTTACCTAGTCTTGCTTTGAGGACAGCTTGTTTCACACTGGTGTGTGTGTGTGTGTGTGTGTGTGTGTGTGTGTGTGTGTGTGTGTGTGTGTGTGTGTGTGTGTGTGTGTGTGTGTCTGTGTGTGTGTGTGTGTGTGTGTGTGTGTGTTTAGGTAATGACTCCAGCGTTGATGGCCTGGTGAACTTTGAGAAGTTGCGTATGATTGCCAAGGAGATCCGCCATGTGGTGCACATGACCTCGGCCAACATGGACCCCGCCCTCATGTTCCGACAGAGGTAGCTCCCCCTGCACACACACACACACACACTCCTTACGCTGGCCTACTGCTGTCTATCCCTGTCAGGTGCATGCAATGTGCTCCATGGATGCTGTTTGGTTCCACTGCAACTCCTAGTCCCGTGTATTAGATTCTGACGAATTGAATTCATGCTAACCTCAGTGTGATGATCACCAGGTATGTGTGTGTATACATCTTTTTATTTTTTTCTGCAATGGTCTGTCACTCTCACAGTACATGACTGCTACACCCACACCACTTTCAAATACATTCACCTTTAGTCACCCAAAGCACTTCTATTTGAGGAGAACCTGCTCATCACCACCATGTTAACCGGATGTCTGTAGGAGACTAATTCACTGCTCACACAGAGAATGTACACTCAAGAGATACACCGATATGGGGATTTGTCCAGTGTCTGTCCTTCCTTCATCTGTCATTTCCTGTTCCTCTGTGGTCATGTGACCTCTACTTGGTACCCACCCACCCCACATCGACCTGACCGTATACCCCTGTCTCTAAATCACGCGTCAATCTTCATGCATCTCACTTGCAGGAAGAAGAGATGGAAGAGTTTAGGGTAAGTTTCGTTTGGCAACCAGTTCCAGCTGGTTTGGTCTGGTCCAATCTGGTTCATGTTGCCCCCCCCCACCCGCCACACATGCACACGCACACACACTCACACACCGTCCATTACTTCATCTGCAAGCGTAGCTGTGGCATGTTCTCCCTGTGTGTTCACCATGTGTGTGTTTGTGTTTTTTTTTTAAGTTGTTTTTATAAACTCTATTTCCAGCATTTATTTAGATCCTAGTATATTCCAATTAAACAGAAAGATAGATGGCGAGAGGCAGAGCGCCTGGGCTGTAGACCAAAAGGTGCAAGTGGAGTATGACTTGTTTTAATAAATGTATTTCTGCAGTGGCCAGTCAACAGTGTTCATTTGAATCATGGTATCGCTGATTGGTTGAAACAGTTATGAAGCAAAAGAAAGTGAATGACCATTCACCCAGATTTTAGCTCATCAGACTTTATTTGCTATAATTCACTGTCAATACCACAAAGCTTAACAGAACACAAGGTTTAATGTCTCAGGTTTGTCAGCGAGGTAGGGAGAGAATAGCAAGAGCTGTGTTTGGATGTGTGTGTGTGCGTGCGCATGTGTTTGCCCCCATCCAATTAACCTTTCCATTTTCAGCTCTTGTACGCATTTTCCCTAAGCTCATGCCCACGTCCCAACTATTCTCCTTGTCCATCGTTTCATCATTTGAATGTATAGTATACATCAGAGACATGGCTCAAATAGTGGATTTAATTGACTGGTCAAATCCCCTTTCCATTGCTAGGTTGATACACACATTGTGTTAAGGGTGGGGAAAAAATTTGGATAAATATTTAAAATTATTTTTCTTGTCTTTGCATTTACCATTGAATTGCCGATGGATTGCTCTGCCTAGTAAACCCAATAGGTAGCTAAACTGTATGAGAACACGTGTGTGTTTATATCTTACGGCTCAAACGGTGTATTCATATGTGCGGTTCGCGATGCATGGATAGTTATGAAATGTGAAGTTTTATTCAAAAGATATATATATATATATATATATATATATATATATATATATATAATGAATTGACACTGGCAAATTCTGATGTGAAGTCAAGGCGTGTACACGGCCCCTCTCCTACCTCCTACAGCTGCACTTTCTTACATTTACATGAAGGTCATTCAGCAGACACTTTTGTCCAGGGCGACTTTCTATGTAGGAAAACAACCTAGAGGGTTAGCATGGTGTCCCAACACGTCAACCAGTTGATGACCAGCGTCAGGATTAGGTGAACAAGTGAAACATCTACCAAACAGCAACATCTTCTCCTCACAGCCTTGAAGCAACAATATGTGGCTGATTTCTAAGGAGATCCCCACAGCGATAGCAGCAGATATGAGAGAATACGGGGCTCACAAACATGTTTAAAGTACTCAAACCTTACTGCTTACACTTCATTAAGAGTAGGAGACAGACAGCCCAGTCACAATTTGATTTCATGTTCATAGAGTCATCATTTCAGGTGGTTTGATTTTGTTTAAGGCAATGCTGTGGGATTTAAGTTTGCCATATGCTGCTATCTATGCTTTATTGTGAAGTTGTTATAAAGCCAGTGCTGCTGGAAGCCAAGCTAACGATGTTGTTGCAACTGTTCAAACAAAAAATGTAATGAAGGCGTTTATTTTGACCATGTATCACAACTGTACCAAATCATACTGAAACCGTATCGTACCTAACTGTGAGTTTTGTTAGCCATTTCACCCCTCACAGTATATAAAATTATTCCAAATCTACTTTATGATCCAAGTCCTGTGTATGCATGTGTATTGTCTGAATCCCGCATTCATCATCACCCTCCTCATCCTAATATTCCCCATATCAACTCCTGTTGGGTTCTCCTAACCTGTTTGTTTGCACCTGACAGAATGCTCTGTTTGTTTTGGTTATGTCATATTATGATGCATGGCACAGATGCAGCAGCAAGCCCTCTGCTTTACAAACGCATGAACATGTTATTAACCTTGCATTTTCACACACCTACAGATGGATGTACAAGCAAACCTAACTAGCACAGATGGAGTTGGATGGATGGCGGACTAAGTGTCCCATTATGTGTGTGTGTGTGTGTGTGTGTGTGTGTGTGTGTGTGTGTGTGTGTGTGTGTGTGTGTGTGTGTGTGTGTGTGTGTGTGTGTGTGTGTGTGTGTGTGTGTGTGTGTGTGTGTGTGTGTGTGTGTGTGTGTGTGTGTGACATGTAACTTCTTTAATTACTGTACTGTCTTCTATAAATCAAATTTTCCACAGTTAATCCTCTATATGTATATATGCATCCCTCCCCCCTTTTCTCTTCATCCTCCTCTTCTCCCTCCCATCTATCATCCTTCCTTACTACCATATTTGCCTGTTCCTTTTTAATTGTATCCTTGAATCCTGTTTTATACTAGCACTCTTTATGTGCCTCTCTACCTTCAGTTGTTTCTGTCCTGTCTGTTCTCATGGTCATGATCATTCAGTATCATTTCCTTTCCTTTTTACTCCATCTCCTTTTTTTTACCTCTTTAGTCTTTTTATCTCTCCTTCTCTGTCTCTCTCACTCTAAACTTTTCCTAATGCCTCATCGGCATGAGCGTTATCTGTAACTGTTGCCAAAGCAGCAGCGTAGAAAGACACCAAGTGAGGGACGATCCCGTGTCTCTCTCCCTGCAGGTCTCTCAGTCAGGGCAGCACCAACTCCACCATGCTGGACGTGCAGGGCGGCGCCCACAAGAAGCGCGTGCGCCGCAGCTCGCTGCTCAACGCCAAGAAGCTGTACGAGGACGCGCTGATGGCCCGCAAGGTCAAGCAGTACCTGTCCAACCTGAGCGTGGAGACGGACGAGGAGAAGCATCAGATCCTCTCCCTGCACTGCGAGCCGTCCTACAGCACTCGTGAGTGTCACAGCAACACCCCAACACCAACACTAACCCCAACACCAACACTAACCCCAACACCAACACTAACCCCAACACCAACACTAACCCCGACACCAACACTAACCCCGACACCAACACTAACCCCGACACCAACACTAACCCCAACACCAACACTAACCCCGACACCAACACTAACCCCGACACCAACACTAACCCCGACACCAACACTAACCCCGACACCAACACTAACCCCGACACCAACACTAACCCCGACACCAACACTAACCCCGACACCAACACTAACCCCGACACCAACACTAACCCCGACACCAACACTAACCCCAACACCAACACTAACCCCAACACCAACACTAACCCCGACACCAACACTAACCCCGACACCAACACTAACCCCGACACCAACACTAACCCCAACACCAACACTAACACCAACACTAACCCCAACACCTGAGCCCTGCCTGGCCTCGTGAGTGTCCCCCGACACACCAACACTAACCCCAACACCAACACTAACCCCAAAACCAACACTAACCCCAACACCAACTCTAACCCCAACACCAACACTAACCCCAACACCAACACTAACCCCAACACCAACACTAACCCCAACACCAACTCTAACCCCAACACCAACACTAACCCCAACACCAACACTAACCCCAACACCAACACTAACCCCAACACCAACACTAACCCCAACACCTGAGCCCTGCCTGGCCTCGTGAGTGTCCCCCGACACACCAACACTAACCCCAACACCAACACTAACCCCAAAACCAACACTAACCCCAACACCAACTCTAACCCCAACACCAACACTAACCCCAACACCAACACTAACCCCAACACCAACACTAACCCCAACACCAACTCTAACCCCAACACCAACACTAACCCCAACACCAACACTAACCCCGACACCTGAGCCCTGCCTGGCCTCGTGAGTGTCCCCCGACACACCAACACTAACCCCAACACCAACACTAACCCCAAAACCAACACTAACCCCAACACCAACTCTAACCCCAACACCAACACTAACCCCAACACCAACACTAACCCCAACACCAACACTAACCCCAACACCAACTCTAACCCCAACACCAACACTAACCCCAACACCAACACTAACCCCAACACCAACACTAACCCCAACACCTGAGCCCTGCCTAACCATAGAGTTGAGACTGATGAGATTTCAGAGCTACAGATGATGGAGTACAAATGTACAGAATGTTATTATTATAAATGACGTAGATAGATTTGTAGATTTATTATAAATCTACAAAGAAGAATGTAATATAAAAATATAATATATTATGTAATATATGGCTTTGTAATTGTAGCTGTTAAATAGATTTTTCCCTCATCAATCTACACTCAATACCAAAAACAGAATTTTAGAATTTTTTGCAATTGTGTTAAAAAGAAAAACTGAAATATCACATTTACATTTACGCTTACATTTAGGGCATTTAGCAGATGCTTTTATCTAAAGCGACTTACAAAGAGTACATTTGTCATTGACATCAGTATTCAGACCCTTTGCTGTGACACTATGAAATTTAGCTCCTTCCATTTCTCTTGATCATCTTTGAGATGTTTCTCAACCTTGATTGGAGTCTACCTGTGCTAAATGCAATTTATTGGACATGATTTGGAGCCTCTCTTTGTTGAAATACACAATAAAGCAAGAGTTTGCAAAAAAGCACCTAAAGGACTCTCAGACTGTAAGAATCAAGATAATCTGGTCTGATGCAACCAAGATTGAACTGTTCTCCCTCAACTCTAAGTGTTATGTGTGGAGGAACCCAACTACCGCTCATCACCTGCCCAATACCATCCCAACCACGCCATCCCATGGTGGTGAGAGCTTCATGCTGTGGGGCTGTTTCAGCAGCTGTCTAGGCTTCTCATTAGCAACCCCAGGTGGTTGACTTAGAAATAATCATAAGGAAGGACCTTTATAACTCTTACATAATAATTAACATATGTAATTTACATTTAGTGCATTTAGCAGACGCTTTGTCCAAAGCGAAGCACATTTGTCAGAAGAAGGTGACACACTTCATTGCTACTAATATAGTAAACAATCACCAGAACAAGTTTAAAGCATTCACATTTCTAGGTTAACCATTGCTAGTAGTATACAACATCTCTGGCCTATGATGCTAAGTGCTAAGTTACAAAGAGCAATTATAAAGTGCTAAGACATACAACATACAAGTGCACAAGGAGAGGTATATTTTTTAGTGGTAAAGGATGGACGTTATGCAGGGTTCAGGTGTACTCTGAGTTGTTGGTGTGTCTTGAGTCTCATCTGGAAGATGGGGAGTGACTCCGCAGTCATTGGCAGGGCAGGGAGCTCGTTCCACCACTGGCAATATGGAGAGGAGATGTGAGGGTTGAATTGTGTTTAATTGGTGTAATGAAAACATCTTTGGGGTAGAAGCATCAATTTATTTTTTTGCTGTTGTGCTATCATCTTTTACGAGACAGACACGCTGAAACAGGCATCAATAAGAACACCAATGTCTGAAATGATGGGAACCTCAGTGTTCTCATAGTTACTGTAGCTCAACATTGCCCCCTACTGATTTTGCAGAGCTGGAACAAGTTCATCACATCTGCAAATCTAATATAAATATTAATATTGAAAATTATCAAAACCACACTATATTTCGATCGAGTGTCATTCAAACAGCTATACTGCCACAACAATTGCTTGCTTCTCAAACGTTATGTATGTAGTAAACCGATGAATGTAAGTGCTCATTACTCATACTTTTTGTAAGTCATTGTAAATCGCTTTGGACAAAAGCGTCTGCTAAAAGCCCTAAATGTAAATGTACTCAATTTGTTTACAACTTTGTTTACATCTGTGACAGATGTACATTTATCATGATGCTTATATAGTTTGCTTTTAATTCAGTTTTTACTGAAAAGGGTTTAACTGCAGTTGAGTCTTCATCAGAAAGCATTCATATAAATGGCCCTCACGTCCATTGCTGTAAATACTTCTGGACTGTGCTCCCGTCTAGTGTCCAAGAGTCTGAGCGAGCGGCGCTCCACCAAGTCGGACATGTCCCCAGTGTCCCTCCGCTCGGCCCTCCCCTCTGGGAAGGCCCAGAACAGGGTGTCCCAGGTCCTCCAGGTCCAGGTCCCACTGTACCCACTACGGAAGAAGAGCACAGCCAAAGACATAAGCGCAACCAGTAAGTAGACCTTGGGAGCTCTTGGAAGTATTTATATTCAGTATGCAACCACTT